>JAJOZX010000193.1:1355000-1612500 GCA_023014485.1 Bathynomus jamesi
TGAGAAGACGGAGCTGCTTCGACACTGGGACGATACTTATAAATATATAAGCCAAGTCAAGTAAGTTCCTCGTCACATATCTCGTCTCAGGGATTTGTTTGTGTTCCTCTTGAAGATGCAATCTTCTTTTTTCATTGATTCAAATAACCGCGTGTTTGGGGATAGAGGCGAGTTTTGTTTATAGCCAATATCGGTTGTTGTCGGACCTATACCCCTTTGGTCGCTAAAAGCATGACATCGACACTCGAGAAAACTAAGGTAGCGTAACCAAACTTATTCCAATTCACAATAACGTGCAGATTTTAACGTCAAGTCGATCAAATGTTGTTAATCCGTTATTATCGAAGTTAACGACATCTGATCACAAGTTATTTTGGGTAAAATTCTTATGTGAGGTTAGTTCACCCGACTCCCGTGAGTGTCGATGTTGTCGTGTCAAGTAGTTGTTGGAAGTCCTAACTGTTAACGTTTTTAATGTTTCTTTTGCGTTATGTCCAATTTGTTAAAAGATTTTAATATGGTTTTTATTATACTAATGTTTTTCAACCGGACGTACTTCTAAAATTTTTTATTTTGATACTTAAAAAAAAAAATTGATGCCGCTCGAATATTTAAAGTAAACGAAGTGAAAGGATAAGTTTCTTGGAAGTTCTTAAGGATATGTTTATATAACGCAGCGGGGCAGCGGATGGAATATGCGTAACTTTTATTTCCACGAGATTCAGGCAGATCTTAAATGGTACTGAAGGGAGGGCTAGTCCCTAAAATGGTACCTGGCAATCAAAAGTTCATTTAAACTATTCACCTAAAAATGAACTGAAGTACTTTTTTGTTCGTTAGTTTAAGCCAATATGGTTGTCTAAAGGTTCGTGTAGTTTGAGAATCGTGTCGCTAATTCTCATTCCTCGTTACCTCTTCTCTTATTTTTATTATTAGTGTTGTTACTTCGTTATTACGTGATTTTCATTCGTTATTCGATTTTGCAGAGAAAAAAGTTCCAAAGTTTTAGTTCACTGCAAGATGGGGATCAGCAGGTCTGCTTCCGTCGTCATTGCCTACGCCATGAAAGCTCACAATCTCTCCTTAGACGACGCAACGGAGCTCGTGAAGAACAAGAGGAACTGCATTAAGCCTAATCAAGCCTTCACGTCTCAACTTAAAGTATATCAAGTGAGAGAAATGAGTTTTCATGACTTTGAATTTCCCAGTCTTTAAAAGGATGATTTTAATGGAGTAAGTAGGTTTTTATGGAATCATTGAGGGTTCATTAGTTGGTTTTACTTTGCAGGGTATATTGGACGCGAGTAGACAGCGTCACAATGCGCTTTTCAGAAGCAAATCGGAAACAAATTTGAAGAGTAGCGCGACGTCGAATAATCAGTCAAACAATACGAGGTTCAGCTACGTGCCTCGGGGGATGCAAGTGATGCCTATCCCGGATTTCAAGCCAAGGTCGAATTCCTCGTCGGTTATTACTAGTAAAACTGGTAGCGACGAAGCGAACGAGGGGGAGGGAAATAAGTGTCACCCCTCCAACGAGCTCGCCACGCTTCACGTTCCCTCTCCGTTGCCAGGAAGACGCCCCAGATCTTGGTCTCCGGATGAGGACACGGCCAAAATGTTAAATCTTCAACCGTATGAAGGTAAAAAATTTAAGATTAATTTCTCCTCTTAGTCTTTTATATTTTGGTTCGAGTATTTTAAGTCCTGAGCTGGGAGTGGACAATGGGTTTTAAGATAATGTATGTAATGAGAAAATCGTAATAAACTCGGGGACTTCATCAATGCTTGGAAGCTGCAAGTAACCACAGTCCAACATTTTCAGTCTAAAATGCTTGGATGTTTTTCATATTCTTTTCTTTCAAGGCTTTCTTTGGGGTTCGAGTCTCCCCCTCCAAATACAAACATGTTTTTTCACTTCCTTTTTTTTTTTAAATGTTGCTTAAAAGTAATTTTATTTAAAATGTAACCAACAAATCATCAAAATGTAAAAAGCCTTCTTTTGACATGCCTTATGATCATATTAACTTCTAATGTTGAAAATGCAGGATATCGAAGAAATAATGGTGCAAAAGTAATCCGGCATTTTCCTTTAAATCAGTACGTGTACAATATATATGGTAGTTTACATTTCCGAACTATTTAAATTTAGAATACTTTCAATAAGATAGATGACCGTCATCTATCGCTACAATGCGTATTCGACGATCAAACTTCATTAGAGCTTTAGAAAGATGCTCTTGTGGAATGGGTCCAGTGACCTTTGATTTCTTGACGGAGTTCTACCAGACTACTGGGCTTGTCACAGTACACGGGTGTTGTTTTGATCCTTCACCCCCCATATTTTATGATGCTAATAGAAACACTATGCAGCCATGATGTACGCGTATACATCATAGTGTTGTGGGGTTAACGTAACTCCATAGATAAAAATGCTATTGGTTCACTACGGTCTATTCAGCGCTGAGAAGTTGCGTCTAGAAAGTTGCGAACAGCAAAGGCATAGTGGGAAGTTGACTCTTGTTGAAAAATTGCGCTTCTCGTGTCAACTCCAGTAGCCCCTAGTTGGAGAAGAAAAAGGTGTCCGCTGTACATTTGAGATAAATTGCTCCAGTTCCGGCACATCGTCAAAGAAAAATTAATTTATTATGCAGTTACGCCTTGGTGGTGTAGTGGTTAGCGTCGCTGACTACGAAACCATCGGCCCCAGGTTCGAGACCCGACGGCAGCCGGCGCGCAGCAAAACCCAGCTGTTCATTCTTCCACACACAAAGTGGTTGGTAGATAAATGGGTACCCTAGGTAGCCTAGTGGTTAAGACGCTGGGCTGCTGATGGGGCGTGGTTCGGATTCCACGTTAAACTGTAGGTCTAAGGTGGAGTAAAAAGCTTGACCTTCGTCAGAATGAACAATTCGGGCGGGAGCTAACCAAAGGTTAGTTACGTGACTAGCACACCAAATGCTAACTTTCGGTGAGTCCCGTTCATGTTCGTATTTCAACGCTGGATAGATCAACTCAATCACCCGACTTAACCCCATGCATATAAGTCCAAAGGAGTTATGTTAAAACACTTGTATATCATAACTCCAGGTACCTGGCAAAACCCCGTCAAAGAATTACGGGTTCTTGAATCCATTTCACGAGAGCATCTTGTTGATGCTCTAATGAAGTTTGAGCTTTGAATACACGCTGCAGCGATGAAGGATAGGTATCATAATGAAGTGTTCTAAACTTTAATAGTTTGGAAACGTAGACAACCATATATATTGTATACATTTACATTAATAATAAGAAAATTATGCAGTATTTTTGAGCATTTTCTCAGACACACTGTACTTTAATTATCTCTTAACTATTAAAACGAATTTGTACTTTCCTAATAATGAAATGCTAATAAGTACAGTAATTAGTTAAAGTTGTGTATGTACAGTACACAGTGTACAATTAATTTCACTGCAGACATTACATATCAGTACTTTAACATAGCCTATCAGAGTATGCTTGGGATTTTGAATATGGCATACTTACTTCTCTCTGATTGCGACCAACTAACTGTTAAAGAGTTGAAAATACTATATTTTGGAAATGAAAAATCGAATTTTATTTTATTAAATAAAAAAAAGATTTGTAATGTTAGTTTTCCAGTTGAAATTATTTTCTGTTAGTTTATGTTTGAATGGGACGTCGCATATGTCTACAAAGTGTTGACCTCTCCTTATTTTATCTTGAAAAATAATTGTTTTTCAGACTCTGATTTTGGAGAGTCTTTGCAAAAGTCGCGTTCTTTGAACGATCAGGCGTGGCAGGCGCACGTGACGGTGGTTCAGCGCGACTTGAGAGACCCCGGTGGCGGGGTTAGGATGGAGGAAACTTTCGTAGAGGCTGTGAATCCTCTCTATGTTCCAAGGACAACCCCTTCCAGCCCGTCTTCCAGTCAGCGCCTGGAAGAACTTCAACTTTCGTCGTCTGTGAAGGAAAGAATAAACGAGTTTGAAAGTGCTAAGAATGTTTGTGCCAAAACAGGTAGCACCACCACCACACCACCACCACCACCACCAATAATAATAATATAATAATAATAATAACGACAACAAGAGTCCCGGAAGTTCTCAAACGAATAAAAAGAGTCCTTTAACCATTACGCTTGACAACGTCACAACCACATCAAGTACCGACTTCAATACTCCCGAGGGAGGTGATGCTAATGAATTGGAGGTGGTCACCGAAACTCAACTCTGTTCGTCTTCTCCAGAACCGGAAAATAAGGAACCGGTGGTCTCTCAAACAAAGGCGTTCCCCCAGAAGCACCAGGCTATTATCGTTCCTTCGCAGATATGCATCGAAGAACACGTACTTTACGATGAGGGGGTTAGTGATGCGAATGAAACCTCCGATTCAGCTGCAGGCGTCCACGATGAGCCTATCATTTGGCCAGCGGGAATAGTTAAGAAACAGAAAGAAGATTTTGAAGAGAAAGTTAAACTTCAGGAAAAACCGAAAGGGAGAGAGCAGGATGGGAGCGATCCGATCTTATCCAGACAAGGGTCATCCCATTCTCTGAATGCTGTCGATAGTATTAGAGTTGTAAGTCCCGCGGCAGAGGTGGGTAAGAAAGAGGATCCTTTCTCGCTCAGAGTGGACAGAGTGTTTGATCGCGAGGAGAGGAAGGACAAAAAACAGGCTTTATCGGGCGGGATTTTCATGAACGATAAGAAGGATTCTCCTTCGAGAAATAATTCTTGGGGTTCGTTTGACAGTGCAGTCGTGCTTCCAGATAGAGAAACGCCCTCAAGGCAAAGTTCTTGGGGGTCTTGTGATACTAGATTATCGGGAAGCTCTCTGCTCTCTAGAAATAGTTCGTTTGGTGCTTTTGATAATAAACAGACGGGAGGACCTATTTTCGTGCCTGAGACCGGAGGCCAAAACCCTCTGCAGATAAACTACGTGGCCTACTGCGTCGATAAAGAGAATTTACCCATCAGAAGAAACAAAATAAATGTAAGAGGTCCCAACGCCGGGCTTTTGGAGGAGTGTAGTAGTGAGGACTCTGCCATATCACGTAGCGTTACCAACGTCAAAGCCTACGCTCCGATGCCATTCAAGACTCAAACTGAGAAGGAGACTTCAGCCAGTTCAGACCCCGAAGACAAGACTGAATCTCCGTCTTCTACGCCTGGCACTCCTTCGTGTAGAGATTTCGATACCGAAGTCTCTCACACGTTAATTCGATCGCAACCAGATACAAATATATTTTTTCAACGTGCCGGTGTGAAGCGAAGTTTGAAAACGTCGCCACAGACTCCCGAACACGAAATCCCCTTGCCAGGAACGGTCAGACAGCAAATGCAAAAGTTAGAAAACAAGACGAGGCAATTCAATAAAGACTCGGTCATTGTTTTGTGCGATCAAGTCAATAATTTGATGGTTCCTTCTATTGGGCGTTCCTTGAGTTCTGGTTGCGTTTGTTCTTCCAACCAGCGAGAGAAGAAAGGACAAATCACCCGAAGTTCCTCCGAGAAGAGAGCGAAAACTGATTATGAAGGGTCGAAGGGCAACGTGAAGAAAATAACCAAAGCTCTTGAAATCCAGAGTTCAGAAGCGGCAGCTCCTCATCTCAAGATGTCACGTTCTCTGAAGCAGAAAGGCAAAAGAGAGAGGCCCGATTTAATGCCACGATCTCAAAGTCTCGAGAGGTTAGGAAGTGCTTCTACCTCCCCGCCGACGCCCAATAAAAGGTTATCCGCTCATCCGCTTCATCGAGAACTGGTGTCGTCACAGAACTTCCTCGATCAGCTAGTAGTGGAGACCCAGGCCCAAGTGGACCAGCTACAGCAGGCCCAGGAGGAAATAACCGTGAAGAATCTCGTCGATTTATTCGAAGACGGGAAACCCGATAAGAAGCAACAACGGCTTCCTCTTCAGGATTTCCAAAACTTCGACTGTGAAATCCCGCCAGAGTACCGTTTAAGGCAGAAGGTGCGGCCCCGTTCCGAGAGCATGGGAGAGAAAGAACTACCCCCGGTTCCCCAGCGCAAATCCAGCCTCGATTTCACCTTCAGACCCGGCCAGAAGCCTTCTAATCTGACGGCGAGTCTTCTTCTACCGTCGTTGCAACACAATCCGAATCAATCTCCCAATGGGAAAAACTCTTTCCACCTTTTGACCAACGGGATTGGAGTTCAAAAGAACCCTCCCAACCCCCCTAAACTGCCTCCTCCCCAGGGCAGTAGAGCGTGTAGTTTGGAAGTCAGGAGGAGGAAGCAGCAAGGAAAGACCCACCCATTATCGAAATTGACTGCGAGAGAAAGTACACTGTGATATTACTTACTTTTTTTTTTTTACGTAATGGAAGATGAACTTTTATATTTGTATAAAATTTATATTTGTTGATAGTAAGTTTCATTTCTCCGGATCGTACAGAGTGAGGGAGAGGAGTTATTTATTATTCAATAGTCTATCATTATTGTAATTATTATCGCGTATTCATTAAGTTTTTTTATACAATGTTTTGTAATTAAAGTTTGTTTTTATTTTGTATGTTATTAACAAATGTATCATTCAGGGACCAAATATGAGTAGAGAGAAATGCTATTGTAAAGAAAACACACACACACACACACACACACGTAATGTAAACAAGTGAAAAATGTTTCATTGTCAACATGTTCACAAGAGTTAAAAAAAAAAATGTATAAAACGATCATGTATGTAAATTTTAGGATTTGTCAATGACGAAGTATTTAGAGAATTGTTTAGATGTAAAAAAGAAAGTGATTTGTTATTGCCATATTGAAAATTTTAAAGAAATAGTTTCCTCAATCCAGCGTTTTCCAGATCATCCAAAATTATTCAATCGGTTATTGTTGGAGACAATAGTGAGATATTTATGTCGGAATTAGTTGAGTGGGAGTGTGATAGAGGATTATTTATTGATTTCGTTTTCTGCCTGATCTCCACCCTCAAACTGCCAATAGGTCTTTTAGGATGCGCGCGGAGGAGGCTCATATTTAACCGTTCGTGTAACAAAATGTACCATCGCAAATTATTATTTTTTTTTTTTTTTAAGTTTAAATAAATTGATTTTTGTAGTTTATTGGACTCGTTCGATTACTTTAACTTTTCCATAAAAGGAGTAAAAATTAGTAGGATTCCTTTTACATTTTTATACAATAGTTTGAAAAGAATTGAAAACCAATGTGTCTAAAAGAATTAATTGTTTCTCGATCATTATACCCGGTTAAGTTACCTATAAAAACGAACTAACTAAAATTCAACGAGATAATATTTTTAATAGTTAAATCGGGGATAGTTGAGATTAAAGTAAAAAATCCTTGAAATTTAGCAACACTAAGTTTAATTCCTTTAATTTTTTTTGACGTGTAGAAGCTAATCAATTTGTCGCTTCAGATACATTTTTTTTTAATTACAAATACTTATAAAAACCTTTTGAGGGGTTAGTAATATTCAAATACTAGTCTTTTTTTTTTAATTTGAATTTTGTGTATCTAGTCTCTCGTTTAAATTTTTTATTGTAACTAGTGTGATTACGTAATTTTACAAATTATATAAAATCACAAACTATATTATTACCAGAATTAATTTTTTTCTTTTGGTATTTTTCTTTCAGTACAAATAGAAATTTCATTCGTTTATTTATTAATATTTTTCTAAAAGTTTGAAACTGATGGCACAAAACTTTTACCTATAAGTTTTAACATCTTAGTCCCCAGATGATGATAAAGTTCTTGGAATATTAGCGAAGGTGAACTACTGTAATTGAGAAATTGGAAAGACGTACGATTTTCAAACAAGAGAAAAAAGTTTTACGTACTGTTTGTAAAAACATTCCTAATTTGCTCAAAGTAAATTAAAAAAAAATGAACAAATGAACTTAAGAAGGTTCTGAAAAGAATAATTCCTATTTTGACTTGTTTTGGCCTTTAGTTTTTTTTTTTTAAATTTTTATATGAAGGCCTACACAATTATGTATCGCATTGAGTCTATAAATATACATTTATTTGGTATGCGTCCTCTGTGTAAATAATATTTATGAAGTAAACAAATTTATTTCATTGTTTTATTGAAATTTTATTTCCTACTTTGAAGAGAGACCCGCGCTACCTTACCCTCCTGCGTGGGAAGGGTGGTAGGTTGGGAGGGGAAACAGTAGTAGGGAGGATAGAGTGGGTGGGTGGAAGAGAGTAGGATAATATATAATTATTGGTTTCGTTTAACATCCTTCGCAACAACTAAGGTCATATGACGGAGGGGACCTACAGCTTTATATTCTGGACGAAGCGGACGGTCTCCTATCCGACCCAATGTCGCTTAACTTCGCTGATCAACGGGAACCGGTGTTACGACATTGGCTGCGACGTAGCCCGGAAGAGAGTAGGAGGAAGGATAGTGGGGGTTTAGAATATGTAGGCAGTTCGGGGGGGGGGATAGGTAGGTAGTGGGAGAGTTTAGAATAGGTAGGCAGTTCGGGGGGGGGGGGGGATAGGTAGGTAGGTAGTTCAGAGGAGGGGTTTAGAATAGGTAGGCAGTTTGGGGTGGGGGGAGGATGATAGTGGGAGAGTTTAGAATAGGTAGCAAGTTCAGGGGGGGGGGGGGGGGAAACAGGATATCCTCCCCGTTATTCTACCTATCCTACCCACTCACCCACCCGCTGTACCCCGCTCCCTATCCTACCCCCCACCCCTATTCTACCCCCCCAGGGAGAAGAGTGGATGGGTGAAGTAGGTATGTGAGAGGGAAGAAAGTCGGTAGGTTGGAGGGAGGATACCCTACTCGCCCCCCCCCCCCCCCCCCCCCCCCCCCCCCCCCCCCCCCCCCCTAAACTTCCTCCCTCCATTGTACCTTCCTTACCTACCTACCCATCTAATCAACTCTCGCCCTACTTACCTACCTTTCACTTCAATGTTGCTTGTCATTTTGCATAGATGGAGAAATATGCCACATCAACCATCTGTTGGGTCATATTGAAGTGAATTAGTAGTAACTAAAAGCAAGATGTGAACAAGTGTCGCGACATATGTACGTGAAAAAATCGATTAGACGCACATCTTGACAGATTGAGTGTAGTTTAAGGTAGTAAAATTAAGGTTTTCGTGGTAAGGAAGCCACGTAAAATTGTAGGTCCTCTCCGCCACTACGGAGGACATGCCCAATACACAACTACCACCACAGTTAGGAAGACCAGCCATTAGTGGATCCTAGGGTCTTCGTTGGTCTGAAACAGTATGACACTTTCTTATTCTCAATGGGGCATGACGCTTCAATTAAAGATCGAAAACATTAATTAATTAGTTAGTTATCTGGTCATCCCATAAGTAATGTTTTTTGCGATAGATTAAGTTTAAACTAGTCCTACTCGGTTTAAGTATAAATTTTCCGAAGGTTATATCTAGGAGGAGATCTATCGTGTTTCGCTACATACTTTACAGACCTTGACCAGCGAAGACGTGTTTTTTGCTTTATGTGAACCCCTCATAAACATGGCGGTATCAGAAGAGCATATCAGGCATATAATGCTTTACGAGTTCAAAAAAGGGAATAGTGCTACTGAAGCAACGCGTAACATTCAGGGCGTTTATGGCAACGATATTCTGCATGTGAGGAAATGTCAAAGATGGTTTCAAAAGTTTAGGAATGGTGACTGCTGTTTGACAGATGCAGCACGCTCTGGACGCCCTGTTGAGTTTGATGATGACCCGCTGTTAGCCGCACTTGAAGACTGTTCAACAACTGTCGAAGAATTGGCCCAGAAACTCAATTCATCCCCGTCCACCATTCATCGACATTTGCAACAACTCGGGAAAGTGCCTATGTTAGGAAAATGGGTGCCACATGAATTGTCGGTCGACAATCCGAGGGTGCGGGTAAACATTAGCACAGCTCTTCATTCCCGTGAACTCCAAGATCCATTTTTGCACCGTTTAGTGACTGGTGATGAAAAGTGGATACTGTACCAGAATGTTAAGCGCCGTCGACAGTGGGTTAGTACGGAGAACCAGCGACACCACAGCCAAAACCAAATCTTCACCCTCGGAAGGTGTTGCTTAGTGTTTGGTGGGATAAAGGTGGTGTAATACACTTTGAAACCTTACCACACAACCAAACAATCACCGCTCAAGTCTACTGTCAACAACTAGGTCGATTGAACACTGCACAACGCAAAAAAGAGAGACCTCCTTTGGTTAATCGGAAACGAATCGTGTTCCACCACGACAACGCACGTCTTCATACCGCTCGGATCACTTCTGCAAAAATTGAGGAGCTTGGGTGGGAAAAACTTCTACATCCTCCATACCTTGCGCCTTCAGATTATCATCTCTTCAGGAGTCTGCAAAACTATCTTGACTAGAAACACTATACTTCTTCAGATGACCTGCACACCAGTCTTTGTCCGTTTTTTGCCTCAAAACCATCTGAATTTTATAAACATGGCATTGAAAAGCTCGTAGGACGTTGGCAGTGTCATTGATTCCGATGGAAAATATATACTAGATTAAAAAGGTTCAGTCGAGTTTTTTTTTGTCTTTCAAATTCTGATCTAAAAAACATTACTTATGGGATGACCTGATAGATAACACAATATGATGTTGGGATGGTACCTTGTATTTCACGAAACGATTAGGGGTATAACTATTGTGGTACGTCGCGCGAGACCACTTACCTCACAAACTGCTTCTATTCCTATTTCTCGTTACTTCTACGAACACGTTCACTTTCTTCGTTCTATCTGTTACACGGTCTTCTATTTTTCACAACCACGCACTCACTATTATTCGCATTTCCGCAACTGTCATTATTCATTCTCTCCATATGGCCGTAGCTTACTAGCTTCTGTTCTCATCTTTAATGAACTTTTCACTCCACACCTTTCCCGACCAACTTCATACTTTGTCCACTTTACACCAATCGCATATTTATTATCGCAACTGCTGTCACACTTTCTCTAAATCTATGTCATAAATACCTCTTTCTTCTTTAGTTTATAAACCATTTAATCAACACATTTGCCTTTCGTGAAGCCACTTTGATCATCTCCAATTGAAGGGTCAAAGTTATCTTTTATATATTGTCTATCAACAGTCTTCCTCATACTTTTCAAGCAATACTTAGAACAATAAAACTAATAAAGAGGCTGTTATTCTACTAAACAATACAACACCTATTCATGATCCGTATGCGTGTGAAGTTCCATCAATTTATGTAGAGCGATTCAAAAGTTATGGCATGGGCCTCCATTTGACCTTGATCCAGGGACCTGAATCTTGTAATGATCCGTGCACGTGTGTGGTTTCACCAATTTATGTAGAGTGATTGAAAAGTTGTGGCATGGGCCTCCATTTGATCTTGACCTTTGATGCAGGGACCTAATGACCATCTTTTCACAATCCATATATGAGAGGTCGCGCGTCTTAAGGTACCTAAGCGCCACCACAGGCGAAACCGTGTTTTTGATGGATATCACTATTTTCACCCTTCCTCTATCGCGTGGTTTGAGTTATAATGACCTTACGACACGAGAAGTATGGTTGAAAACCTTATGAAGCGAACTACTATTTTCACCTCTGTCGCCAGCCAAAAGTTCACCCAAAGGTCGGCTTAATAAAAAAAAAATAAATAAAAAAAAAATAAAAAAAAAATAAAAAATATGAAAATCTATTCCAAAAACTCAACATCTTCATTAGCATACTTAGAACTCTAATTTAGCCAAAAATGAACGTTCTAGCTCAACTAATAACATAGATAATATTGTCAGAATATTGCTGAACTTTGGAGGCGATTTCTGACGAATTTTAATTTTAATTTTGGCGCTTAGGTACCTTAAGACGCGGGACCCCTCAATTATGTGCATGAAGTTTCACTAATTTATAATGAGTGGTTGAAAAGTTATAGCCCTGACATGGAAAAGCTCCATTTTACTGCAAGAACCTGATTTTCATATCTCCACGATCCACTTTCTGAAGTTTCAAATTTATGTTCAGCGGTTCAAACAGACAGACGAACGGAGAAGTGTAATGTGGTATGGCACCTCCAATTTATTTGGTCGGAGACATAATGAAAAAGATAATTCATATTACAGGGCGTTCAAAAAGCAACGCAACCCATTGGACAATGTATATATCATTGTAACCTACCCTTTTCTATTTTGGATTGAGTTTCTTTTTGAACACCCTGTAATTATAATCCTACCTCTGAAGAATGGTTAATCTTGGATTCCTTTCCATGGTCTGGTGTTTTAAACTTCCTGAAATATACCAAGCATTAAATGAGCCTTTTACTCCTACTTTTTATCAATGCATTTTATTTACTTGAACATAAATGCTATAAAATACAAATTAATGTCAACGATGAACTGCATACATCACAAAATTAAAAGCAATCGTTATTTCATGATCAAAATATGTCTCCAAATCACAGTTTACTCTTTATACAAGTTAACTACAAAGTACTGTATTTATTATTTTTCTCAACGTATGTATGGAACTTTGGGTCTTTCCTGTTTCAGTAATTGTTTCCGATTTTTATGAAAACAACGTGATACATACAATTTTTCACGCTGATTTCAAAATTATAAACCATTTCATCGAGAAATACTTAGGTTAAGTTAGGCTTATTAGCATTTGATGTTTTCTAGGGCACTGTTTTTCTTTCGGTATTAAGTTATATTCTTGTAAAAAACTTACTGCATTTTCTTGTCTCAGTCTTCCTATATAATTCTATAAAATTAAATTTGTCAGTCATTGGAAAGTAAAAAGATGTTGAACTATATAGTCTATGCTTGCAGCGGAAGAACAAAATAGATGCGCAACGCCACCGTTTAAAAAATAGCCTAGCCTATGCTTGCAGTGATTACACCGTTCTAGTACTTTTTGTAGTATTCTAGAATTTACTTTCATTTCTGCACATTATAACTTTTTGGTTATATTTTTCTCGATGAAATGGTTTATAATTTTGAAATCAGCGTGGAAAACTGTACATATCACGTTGTTTTCATAAAAATCGGAAACAGTTAATGAAACAGGAAAGATCCGGAACTTTAAATTCAAAACCTAATTAACCGGCTTACCTCCAACTTTAAGACCAAGCTCTTTAGGTTAACCAATGAAGTTCGCGATTTACGGGTTAAAAACTAACGTACTCAGTAGTCGCAAAGTAGAATCAAATTAAAAAATGGTAGCTAGTATCTATCACGACATTCCACATTTTTACTCGAATATCAACCAACCACACATACATGGGACGCTTCGAAATACATCTACACCCCTTATCACAATACTTATTTACTATCTACTGTTTCAGTGACCTTGACTCAATTTAAGATGCCCAAAGGAAGATGCCAAATTATTGTTTAACAGTTTTTTGTATTTCACAAGAACTTTATATTCGTAACAAATAGGTTTTAGTAACACTTCTCGGAATCCAAATTAGGACGATTAACTCGTTCCAATTAATTTTTTTTTTTTTTTAATCTCATAAACGAACAAGAATATCGGTTATTCAGAAATAGCAGTAATGGGGGATGTAGTAGTGGGTTGATTATTGGGTCGAACGATCACTGAGACGGTTTTCACTGTTATCGATCCCCATTCACAAGAAAAAGTAATGGTATGTAGTGACAATCATAAGTATTCGTACGGAGAAATATTTGTTATATTCGTCTTTATCTTTTGTACCCGTACATAGAAATTGAGAAATTTTAGTCCATTTTTCGAAAGAAAATTGCTGCAATTCATTCAGATTCGAAGGGTTTTCCTTGCGGACAGCTTTTTTTTTTCAAATCAAACCATAAATTCTCGATTAAATTGAGATCTGGGCTTTGACAGACACTTGAGAAGCTTGAAATACTTTTATTTTGGATCATTATCTTGTTGCAGTACCCACTTGCGACCCATTCGTAACTCCCGAACTGAAGGAAACACACTTTCTTCTAAAATTTCCTGATATTTCTTCAAATTCAAGATTCCGTTGATGATAAACTTTCATGGACCAGAAGCACGAAAATATCCTCAAAGCAGCAAATCACCACAACCACGTTCAGCCGTAGGAAGGATTCCCCGCCCCCCATGGTATATAGTAGTGATTTTCACCAAACATACCATAGCAATAACAGATCCCTTAAGATCTGTAGACAGCTCTTCACCACGACGATCCATTGTTTACTAACGACTCGTACAGTCATTCGTCTTCCATGAAGATTCACAGAAAATTCTAGAATTCAGAATTGCCATCAATTTCTAATCAATAAACAGCCAACTACTGATAAAAATTTTTAAATTATTCAAGCCTGAGGTGGACACACACAATTAAATAATTTTGTAAATAAATGTACGAAAACTTGTGCATTTTCACTACTACTTACTGATAGAGGCGGGGCCACCAGCTTGACCTCCGTGAGAAGAGAGACCAACGCACGAAACATAAGGTAAGGTAAGGTAAGGTAAGGTAAGGTACTTATCTTCAAATTCTTTGATGTTTTAAATTACATGTTGAAGTTAAACTAAATTTTTATTTGTTAAATTTTCATAACTATCCTATACATGGTACAAAAGATAAGGACGAATATAACTGAAATGTTTCTCTGTGCGAATACTTATAAGCGCCACTGTGTATACTGGTACAATCGTAAAAGCTGTTGGAAATGTGAAATATAAATATCCTATGCGAAGAATTTACGGACCTTTTCCAGTTTGTGTACCGTTTTTCATATAATTTATTTTTGAGAATATTTTTGTTAAAACTAACTAAAATATCACGACTTAACCTAACCAATTATCAAGGGCGTACAGTTGATCTATTATTAATTATAACATTGTTTGTTTCTGGAATAGTATTTACTATTTACTAATAATAGATCAACTGTACGCTCTTGATAATTGGTTAGGTTAAGTCGTGATATTTTCGTTAGTTTTAACAAAAATATTCTCAAAAATAAATTATATGAAAAACGGTACACAAACTGGGAAAAGGTCCGAATTTACTACTATACCGGTATAAGAGTCTACAATAAATAACCGATGTCTCTGGAAGAAACAAGAATTTGAACTTCAAAAAAGCAGAACAGTACTCTTACGGAAGTTATCTGAAGTAAATTTTGCTCTATGAAAATTGTACCGTCTTTAAATGTAGCATTAAGTAAATAATTGGGTAATTAGGAGTGACGAGAGGTCGTCATTACGTAGACGCGATCGATCTATTATATATTTCTGAAATTATACAATTTGATGCTGTTAATTTCCTCAATGTTGCGATGCCCCAGGGATTATGCCTGCGGCTACGTCGTGGCCAGTGTCGCAACACTGTCCCGGTGCAGCGACCAGCAAAGTTAAGCGACATTAGATCTCTGTAGTAGTTTGATGGTGAACTGGACCTCTATATCAATCTTTTACTCCTTGTTTAAATGCATTAATTCCAGTTACAATCATCCGTGCGCGAAAAACATTAATTTCACGTTTACTGTTCGGGGGTGATGTGGAAAGTGGCTCAAATAGCCGTAAAACAAACAAAAAAACATCTTTATTGCGGATCATTCACAATCCATAGCCACTTAACCTAACATACAAATAGAATCTTACGTATTATACACTGAACTTAATACAAAAATAAGGCCAACATAACCACTTAACCTAGCATAGTTTGATTAATTATCTGACAATTTTATGTACTGTATATATTGTTATTACACGAGACATCATTAACTTAAAAAGACTAACTGTAAATTATGCTATCGTCATAAAAATTTACATTTTATTCCTAAATATTTTTTAAGGACTGCTTTGTTGAAGAACGAGTAAGTTCCTAAAAATACTGATCTTATTATAAAAGAAAATGTTATACTGAGAATTCGTGTCAAATTACAAAACAGGAAATTCAATCTTTGATGCTGAGGATACATATTTAATGGAAACATTTGGGGGCACTTTTTTTTCTTTACAGCAAAAACAAGAATTCCAATTACCACATTTACAAGAAGCAATATCAAATAGTTGTTCCGAATGTTCCTGAAATGACTTCAATTTACTTTTGTAACTTTCAGAATTCCTTTTTAGCAAAGCTGGGCACAAACCGTTAATCCGTTAATCGTTAATTAACGAAGTTAACTTTTTCGTTAACGATTTACCTTTTAAGTTAACTTTGAAAATCATTATCCGACTAATTAACTTCCGTTACATTTAACTTCCGTTAACTCAAATCCGTTAACCCAAAAAATTCATAAATAAACGTTTAAAAGTTTATATTATTTTCAGTGCTGAGCAGGTGCGCAATTAATCCGCCACTGTTAATAGTGATGAACGAATTTCCATTTCCGCAGTGCAAAATCAGACGATATATTTGTTTCCGTCGCTACAATTTGTGTCTTACCAAATATGGTAGTTATTTATGGCATTGGTTTGAGCAAAACATGGTCGACTGTAAAATCAGGCGGAAAGATTTGCCATTTGAGTTGAATGTTTCAACTTCTTTCAAGAAATATCACGAGCATTTTAAGGCACTTTCAATAATATATATGTAACAATTACAACAAATAACTACATTCGTTTCATTTGCAGTCTGTCTCTTGCGCAACATGTTTGTGCTAGTGAATATTTAAAAATAATCGTTGTCAAGTAAGTCATGTATATTTATAATATGTCTGTGAGTACCTTATTAGCAGGGGTGCAGTGCTGCCGGAGCGTGCCGGAGCGCCGCTCCGGCACCTCTGCAACAGGAAGTTTGGAGGAATTACCATAACAAGCAACAAAAAAATTGTCTCCATTAATTATCAACAGTTTCTTACTAGTCTTGTGAACAATTTGCAGCACCGTATGTTCACGACAACATCCATGAAAGGTTCTCAAACTTCTGAACCTCAAAGTATGTATAAATCACTGCTAAATGAAATGTATGTCCTTGAAAAAGACTACTGGCCTGATGAAATACCACCTAATTACGGAGAAGCTGAAATCTCATCTCTCTGTAAGAGGTTTAAGCTTTCTTCTTACTCTGTACTAAATGCCTTTAGAGACTATGTGGAAGATCATGGGCGCCGCATCCCCCAAGATTTACACCCATTACTGAGCTGTTCACAAGTTATTCCTATTAGTACTGCTGTGTGTGAGAGGGGATTCAGTCACATGAACTTGATAATAACAACAACACGCTCAAGAATTCTCATAAATCATGTATCAGCGCTTATGTTTGTTAAACTACATGGACCTCCTCTAGTTCAGTGGAATCCTGAGCCATATGCCATATCATGGCTGCGGTACCACAGATCGGCAGATGACACCAGGACAAGAGTTGCTTCAGACCCCCGAAAACATATCACGCCTGACCCTTTGTGGAAATTATTGTGAAACTTCCCACTGGTGGTATTTGGTAAGCACTAAGTAGTTTTAACTTCTTAAATTGATAAAATACATGATTGCTCTTTTTTCTTTATTTGCTTGATAATTATATTTATTTTATGATAATTAGTGAGTGCAAACACGAAATACTTAGTCATCGTGTGGCATATATAGAAACAGGATAGGAAATGGCAGGCTTTTGTCAGGCCCACCAGGGCTCCGGCACCTATAAAATTGGCACTGCACCCCTGCTTATTAGTAGTCTCCTTGATACATTTCAAGAACCATAAAACTGATCAGGTAAGATTTCAATTCTCATGTCACTTTGATGACATAAATTAAGTCAATTGATGTCTGGAGGATGACGAATGCCAGCTGGCTGCTGCCTTCCATCCCAGGTTTCGCCTCATCTGGTTGGACAAGTATGACAACACCAAGGTCGCCAGGGTGAGGAAAAGCATGGAGGGTACAGTCGAGGAGGCCATGAAGCAGCAGTCCAACGAAGTGGGCAGCAACAGTGGAGGCAGCAACAACGAGGAGGAGGAGGATGACTTCTTCAGTGCTGTCATCCAGACAAAAGAGAGCAGCAGAAGCCACAGGCCACTCAAGGGCAAGGCCCAGAACTTGGTCAAGACCTGGCTGGAGACCAACTCCAAGGACTTGCTGACAGATGCTGCCTTCTTGGGTGAGCAAGTGTTGGTGGACTTGTTCATCAAGTTCAACACAGCCATCCCCTCCAGTGCTGCAGTGGAGCGTTTGTTCTCTATGGGCAAGGACATCCTGAGGGCCAAGAGATCATCCCTGTCTGATGAAAACTTTGATATGCTAATTTTCATGAAGGGCAACATGCATCTCATGGACAAAATGGAGAACGAGAAGAAGAGGGAAAATTAAATTATATATATATTGTGTTTTTCATTTTTTTTATAATAAAAGTTAACGTTAACGGTTTATCGGTAACTTCCGTTACATGTTTAACGGATTAACGGTTAACGGATTAACAGTTAACGAAGTTAACTTTTTGGTTAACGGTGCCCACCACTGCTTTTTAGTTTACCTGTTTTAAGTAAGGTCTTGTACTTATTATGATAGTTTTTGAGCATATCATGTATTCTTTTCCTTGATAAAGTTGGGATTGAAGCTGTGAGCCATATCTCTTGAAGTTTGGAAATGATGTCATTGGCAATAATCTGGAATGGAGGATTTTGGCCTGTCATTTTTCTGTTGCTCCGGTGCCAGAGATAAGCTCTTAGCACATCTCCATAAGTAGGTAGAACATTATTAACAAAATCTGCTGGTTGACCGATGCTATGGCATTTTGCTAACGTTCTGGTTACTTTTGAAGGTTTCTTTTCAGACATTATAAATCTATTTACGATATTTACCAACTAACTGCGGGTAAATGGTGATATACCACGGTTGATGAACAAGTTATAACACAACCTCTCGCCACACGTGACACACAACAACTGACAACGTCGCTTCCTTTCCCAGCTTATATAGGGTAGGGAACGGGGGATGTAGCAGTGTGCAGTGTGCAATGCACAGTGTGCATTTTATATAATGTTCATTGTTCAATGACTGCTATTAATTTACTCAAGCCTATAATAGTGTTCTCAGGGTTGTTTGCACAGAAATATACCGGAATTAACATTTGTATAACATCTTGTTAAAACTTGCTTTAAATCAATATTTTGGATATTTTAACGGCTAAGACGCCACCGGAAGTTATTAACAGATTGTGCTGAAATTTTTATTGTTTATTTTGCAAGTCTTTAAAACCATTTTCCAATCTACCCCGTTCAAAAATACTCACAAATATAATTATGAATATTTTTTTCAAATATCGTATTTTTGTGTGTTTTTAGACCTATTTTTCGATTTTTAAGGACTCGCTGCCACTGGAAGGTATTGACGTAGATAAAAAAAAAATTTTACACACTTTATTTTCTCTCCAAATCGCAACTTTTCCGCACTACTCCCAATCAAATATCGAAAAAAGTGTAAAAACGAGCCGCCCTATTGAACAGTCTTCTTCAAGTGCGGCTAACAGCGGGTCATCATCAAACTCAGCAGGGCGTCCAGAGCGTGCTGCATCTGTCAAACAGCAGTCACCATTCCTAAACTTTTGAAACCATCTTTGACATTTCCTCACATGCAGAATATCGTTGCCATAAACGTCCCGAATGTTTCGCGTTGCTTCAGTAGCACTATTCCCTTTTTTTGAACTAGTAAAGCATTATATGCCTGATATGTTCTTCTGATACCGCCATGTTTATGAGGGGTTCACCGTTCACATAAAGCAAAACACGTCTTCACTGGTCAAGGTCTGTAAAGTATGTAGCGAAACACGATAGATATAACCTTCGAAAAATTTATGCTTAAACCGAGTAGGACTAGTTTAAACTTAATCTATCGTAAAAAACGACATTACTTATGGGATGACCTGATACATTAAGAACTGGAGAATTCGTCTCGACTGACAACGGAAACCAGAGAATTGGCAATCCTACTTCACATTTACTCATTTAATTCAGTATTTCCCTTTTAAAATGGGCAATAAACACAGGAATACCACAGGCGTATACTCTCATGCAGAATAATAAAATTAATAAATCTTAAGAGCCGAACTCATCACAAACTGTCACGCGTCTTTTCAATTATTACGCCCCCCACATCAACTGAAGATGATTACATCGTGGCACTGAAAATGCTCTTCGAAATTATTTCAATAGTAAATGGTAACTACTCCAAACTGCGACATTTCAAACTATTCGTGTTTTCTTCCTCCTCCAAAAGATCTCAACCTGGTATTTTTAAAACCTGTCTGACAGCCGTGTGGGATATTTAATAGGGAGCAAAGGGAAGTTAACAAAAGAGGGTAGTAATGCTTCTCGTGTTGAAGAAAAAAAAAAGAAAAAGTTGTTACACGTTCGAAAAGGGCGACCCGAAAAATTTATATGCGCGACCCAAACTCGAGAAGCTACCTCGTGGTCATGTCCAAGCATCGGTTCCCGTCGATCAGCGAAGTTGAGCGACAATGGGCCAGTAATTGGATGGGTGATTGTCCTCTACGTCCAAATGATGTAGCGAGCCGTGGTTTGGATCCCTCGTAAAGGTGTAGGTCCCACTGTCACAATTTCTGCAGTTACGAATATTAAGCCCCAAAACAATATATTTTTGATCGTTTGATCTTGAGACTCCGGATCAAACGTGCAGCATTGTCAACCCTAATTTAAAATCTTTTACAATTTAGTGGATCACATTCATAATAGAATTAAATACTTTGCCCCTCAAAGACTGACAGTTACGATCTGTAATTTTGGGCTGCGAAAATATTTAAAACCAATTAATAAAAATTAATATAAATCTCAAAAGAACCGAAATATAGGAATTAATAAATAATCAGTCGGAAGGACCAGAAACTGAAATGGCACAGCGCTCAGGCCAACTAAAGCGGCTCATTCCGATAACTCCTGGATTATTATTTTATTACCAGCACCATGGGGAGTCGAACTCCCGACCCCGGTCTCTTCATTTCGCTTACAAATGAAACTGTTTCCCACTGAGCAACGGACGCTGGCAAATATATGAATTCCAACCTAGAGCTCTTACGAGATAATTGGCAAAGGTTTTACTAAACTTTCATGAAAAATTCAAAGCATATAAATACTACGACGCAATTATAGGTTGTATAACTTTTGTTAATTCTTCTTATTGTTAAATAATAACCTAAAGGGGGAAATTATGGTTTGAGTTGCTTTGAAGCAGACTACGTATATGTAAACTACTAATCAGTGGCGGCTCGTGACTAAAAATTCTAGGGGTGCTGTCTCTAAGAATGGGTTGAAATAATTACTGAAATAAAAGGATGAGCATTGAGCAATGAATAAAAGTTTCAAAAGTTATTGAAAAAGTTATTCAGTGACCTCATCCTTATATTGTTCTTGATTATTTCAATTGTAAATAAAAAATTTAGGGGTGCTGCAGTTCCGCAGTGTCTACCAACGAGCCGCCACTGCGTACTAATATCGTGTTATCAACGCAATTCACACGGAACCACCACTGGCCGAAGTTAAGTTTAAGTAAGCAAATTCAAGACAAGGGCCTAATTACCAGAACTAAACAAAACCAGTCTTTCGAGCAATGAGGACTACGTCACAAGTATTACACTTAAACAATACAAGTTTGAAGATATTTTTTTAGATGTTCTTAAAATGTAAATGAAAAGTTGGTTCTCATTAAAATATTTATTCAAAGAAAATTATTTTGAACTTTGCATTTGAGGGGAACCTTAAACTTTCCTATAAAAACAAGTTTTCAAGAATTAATCTTCATTATGTTTTGGTTATTAATATAAAGATAAATTAACAGATTAGGCGGAGTTCCTGGAACATCGCAATAATAATAACGATCATCAAACTATATATAATTTCAGAAAGATGAACACAATAACATCCACTTGTAATGCCAAAGTATTATTTGTTTAATGTATTTAAAGACGGTAGCATTTTCAGAGAACAAAATTTACTTGAAATGAGTCTTTTAGCAAGAATAGTTTAATGCGTTTTGTAGAAATGGTTAAAGTTATTCTAGTTTCTTCGAAAGAAAGAAAGAAAGAAAGAAAGAAAGAAAGAAAGAAAGAAAGAAAGAAAGAAAGAAAGAATATATATATATATATATATATATAACTTGTTAGAGTGAACTACTGCATACCAATGAAAAGAGTCTACACATGATCCTTCATCCCAATGATTAACCACTTCTTCAAATTCCTCCTTACTCCCTCCTTCCAACATGGGGAGGTAATGGAAGATGGTTAAGCCTATTACGCACAATTCTGAAGTTCCCACAGTATTTCAGTCTCAAATTCAAAAACCAGAAGCGGTTGGAGAGGTGGTATCAGTCGCGATTACCGGAAAAGAACCCAAAGTAAATTCTGTTTATTAAAAGGTAATGAGAGAGAATGTTGGGGAAAACTGGAGTACATTCATCTGAATACAGTTTGGAGAAACCTGGAAAATTCAAGAACCCAGACGCACTTCAGATTCACTTCATAAAAGCCTTGTAATAGGTTAGGTCAAGTCTCCGAAGTGTGACTGGATTCTGGAATTTTACCCCCACCTAATTCATTTTTTCTATTATTACATTCAGGCTACGTCGTGGCCACGTCAAAACACGGGTTCCCGTTAGATCAGCGAAGTTAAGTAACGTTGGGACAAGGTAGCAATTGGATGGGTGACCTTCCTCTATATCCAGATGATGTAGTGACCTGTGGGTCGGAATCAACGTAGTCTCCTCCGGCATATGATCTTAAGTGTTGCGAAGGAGGTTCAACAGCCCCATAAAAATGCAAATACTACATTTAAGAGTTAAAAGTGAGGATTCTCGAGACGAAAAATCTAATTTTTTAATTTAAGACCAAAATAACCAAAATGGTAACATACAATGTTCGATATCCCCAGAAGTGGGGATTAGGAGCCGAGATAGGGATACCTTAAAGGCTTAAATAATCAAGCGGATTATATTTATGTCCCGTAGCAGTAAACTCTACAGTCCAAACGAGTTCGTCTTTGACGAATTACGTTCTAATGTTAAGACCGTTCTAATGTTGAAACTCAAAATTCATGAGACCTGACATCACAGTGTGTAATCATCTTTCATACGCGGAGTAACCCCTTGTAATCCGTCAGCATCACGCCACAAGACGAGCGTCTGTAAACATTTCATTTTTCCCAATTCGCCGTAGCCCCGCCTACCCGAGGCTATAAAAACCCTGAGAGCAGCAAAGGCAGGGCTCTTGGCCGCGTCACTGCCCCTCCGTGAGTGTCCCTGTGGCTACATCCTTTGTGATAGTTTTGTGAAGTGACACGCCTTTACCGTATAAATATTGCTTCTGCTGTGGTCTGTTAACAGTAAGGAATTAAACAAAAATTTACTTGTACTCTCTCAAACGTATTAATGAAATAATAAAAAGCCGAGTGAACGTGGTTGTTTCCATTCACCGTGAAATTTACTTGGTGCACTTGATCGCAAATTATACACCTCCCTTCGAGAAGGGCTTAGTCAAGGTTATTCGATGACGACCTTCCTTGACGACCTTCCTTGACGACCTTCCTTGACGACGTAGCTAACCGAGAAAAGAATGATAAAGAAGAATTTACAATTATTGTGGGAAGTAGTGTAAGCTCAGGAACGCTTGACGTTTTAAATGGTCGAAAGCTCTACGGATAAAATTCCGTCTACCCATCGAGGGGACCATGTCACCGGATTCAGGCCATTGTCAAATTCAACACTCCCGCACGACATTTATAGAGACCTAAATTTAAGTCACTTGTAACCCAATCGGGTATTAAAATAATAAATCTGATAGAAAGTTCAAGGTTGATGGGTTGTTTAACATCCTTCGTAACACTTAAGGTCATATGACGGAGGGGACCTACAGCTTTACCTGGTATCCGAACCACTACATAATCTAGACGCAGAGCATGGTCTCCCATCCAACTACTCTCCAGACACAATGTCGCTCAACTTCGTTGATCGACCGGAAGCGGTGTTACGACACTGGCCACGACGTAGTACTGGAATCTGACAGAAACAATTAATTCAAATTAATTAGGCGTTTAACTTAACTTAACCTGACCTGACCTGACCTCTCCCCGTCCTTTCATCTGCCCCTTAATTTTTTTTCACCTGAACAGACTTACAGATGTTCGTTTTTTTTTACGAATCCCTTTAGAAACTCGCAGTTTCAAGAGATTACTTAAAAAAATTAATTGTCAGTAATCTCAGAACGAACATAGACTGGATTAGCAATTTCAAAATCGACAAATAATTCTGATCCCATTTGCCACAATTCCTATTCCGAAAGTGGGAATTCTAAATTTGGGAAAAGGAAATGTCCTGATTTCAGAAAGATTAAGATGAAGACTGATCAACTGCATGCCCAAAGCATATTTTCTATAAAAATAGAACTTAAAACGAGAAACCTTACAACAGAAATGGATGGATTTGAGAAATCACACACACACACACGGATTGTAGCGGTTGTCCGCAACCCCATCTATCAATGCAGTTATTGCGGTTGTTTGAGGATATCTTTTTACTTGGGCAACCAAATGCTATAAATGCTAGTGTAATGGCTATAAATGCTATAAACGTCGCCAAATGCTGTTCCTGTCATGCCTCCACTCAAGGATGCAAAAAAGTAAGTTCGCTACGCCCTAATTGCGACATGTCTAGAATTGCTACTTGGACTGGATGGATAGATGCATTAGAAAAACATTTTAATTATATTTAATAAAGCAACGATGATGTATAATTACTGTTGATAAAAAAATAACTTTTTATTAGAAATTAGGCAACCTTCACTACCAAGTTACAAACTAAACTAAAGCACCAGCTTCAGTATCTGTTCAGACACGAGTGAGGGTGGTTGTGTTGCGCTAGCTCTCCGTCGCTATCTTTGTAACGTTACGTGCTTCAACCCATTAGTAAAGTGTTAGACTGTGATGCAACCATCATGGAGCGATCTACGAGTGCAGTGTGGAAGTACTTCTCGAGAGTGTCAAACGATGTAGGGAAGTGTACCACTAACTTAAAAAAACCATCTGCGTTCAATGCACAAGAAGGAATATAATGAAGTGATATCAAGTCAAAGAAAAAGGAATCAAAAGTGTCTCTTACACTCCTACAGAAATTAAACGTGCAGTGAAAAAAGAATCAGACGATTGAAAGTTGCTAGGAAAAGGTCAAAGGTCAAAATTTGGGATGCGAATCATTCAAAATCAAAATCACTGGACTATTGACATAGCTGAAATGATGATAATGGATGACTTGCCATTCAGCCACGTTGAGGACTTGGGTTTCACGAGACTCGTGGCTGAAACAGCTCCACAGTATAAAAACCAGCGTCAGTTCTACACTGATGTTGTGTTCAACAATATCTGACTGTTTTAAAGAAACTGTTCAAAATTGTTGAGCCTCTAAAAGATTCGAAAGTAACTTATCATTGACAACGGATGCATGGTCAGACACTTCTGTTGTAGTGTCTTTACTCTCTGAGATGTCATGCAGTGAATAAAGACTTCAAGAGAACCAATTTGGTACTCAGCGTAATGCCGCTTGAAGATCGCCACAGTGGAGAATACTTGTCAGAAAAATTTGAGCAGATGCTCCAGAAGTGGGATATTGCCCATTCATCCATCGTGTAATGCGCGACTCAGGAGCAAACATGATAAAAGCGGTTTCTCACTGGCGTCCATAACATCGATTGCACTGTTCATAAACTGCAACTTTTAATCAAAAGTGGATTATCCTCACAAAAATTCTGACTTAGCTAAACTTCGATCCATCGCTACTCCATCCATCGCGCAGGACAAGTTAAAAAAATTCACAAACGCTTAGATCAACCTGAACTTACAGTCATTCATGATGTCGCCACACGGTGGAACAGCACTTATGACATGATGCAGAGAACACTGAAGTTGAAGGAACCACAGTCTATACAGCGCTGCTAACTCCAAAATGCAACTCACTAACGTCGACTTCACTCTCGATGATATCACAAAAAGATTGAGTAGTTCCACCTCTTCCAAATCTGAGGTTATTCCCCTCGTCGTTTCCTTGAAAAATGTGCTGCAACCTCGAAGTGGTGATTCTTAAGCTGATCGTGGAATCAAAACAATGAAGGAGATAATGCGCACAGAGCTAGCAAGGAGATTGATGGCCTAGAAGCAAATGACATGTATTCTTTGGCTACCTATTTTGATCCAAAGTAAAAAGCAAAACTTTTTCCGCTTCACATGTCACGAAAGGTGTTCAGGAAAAATTGGGATATTTTTGTGATGAAATGGATGATTCAAACATCATCGGACTCGGAGACAGCCAGTGAATCACCGGCAAAGAAACCACCGATTGATTGAAGCCAGGCATCAGCTTCTACAAGTAAATCAATAACAATAATGGACGAAATAAGTGCTCTATTGGCTTCCAGTAGTGAAGAAGAGACCAAAACTGAGTCAAGCAGACTCCCAAAAAAATGATCGAGAAATATTAGAGAGAAAAGGATTGGACAAGAAAATGATGCTTTGGCTTCGTGGAAGTCAAATCAAAAGAAATACAAAAATTTGAGCAAACTGGCTCGGACATGCCTTGGATGTCCTCCCTCAAGTGTTCCTAGCGGGGGCGTCATTTTAAATTGGCTTGATGAGGAGCGGGGGGGGGCGAAGGCGGCAGTGAGAGGCTCCTCACATGTCAAAATTTATTAAGTGCTACTCATACTGTACTTTATAATCAAATTAATATAAACAAGAATGATTAAATGGTATCAGCTGGACTGGTTATTTACAGTTAACCATCAAATTATTAAGTTAAGCAATAAATCATGAAATTTATATCACCTAATGTAGTAGAGGATATCTTCTAGACTTCATTTTTGCAGGCTGGTGGACTGACACCAGCCCATCACAAGCTCCGATGCTCCTGCGCTCATTTGTTTTTTGTTTACCGTGACGTCAGACGTTACTCACAGAGTTAAAAAAAATTTTATGTCATAATTCAGTCATTATTTTACTCAAATCATTCTAAAAAGTTTTTAAACTAAGCAGTTCATTATATTGGTAATCCACAGAATATTAGGTGCCTTTTTTTAAGAATATCATTTGGAGGGCCTTGGTTGGAGACCTCCCCTGGTGAGCTTCGGGGGGGGGGGGGGGGGCGATGGCCCTCACGGCCCCCCTCAAATGACGCCTCTGGTTTCTAGTGAACAATTATTTAGTGGGGCTGGGATCATCTACGATGAAAAAAGGAATAGGCTGAAGAGGGACAAAGCTGAAAAACTTATTTTTTAAATACAGTCTCCCAGCAATTCAATTTAAATATAAGGATTAAATAGTGTGTGTGTGTGTGTGTGTGTGTGTGTGTGTGTTATATATATATATATATATATATATATATATATATATATACACACACACACACACACACACACACACACACACACACACACCACTTTCGAATGGGCGGTGGTTGGGGAAAGTAGTTGGTGGGATGCAAAACGCGTTGGGTCCTCGTTCCACATCGTGGAAACACTTTTTACAGTTTAGATTACAGTCATTATATTGAACGCTGAGAAGTGTGGCTAAAACGCGATATTTTATTGCGTTTATTCTCAGGTAATATTATGATGTTATAGGGTACATAACCGCAACGAGCTCTATTTGTAAGCTCCGCAACCGCAGAGCTATGAAAAATGACAACCGGTTAAAGGGGCACTTGAAATATGCCAGTGACGTGGTATGTCTGCATATATCATTGCTCTTATCAGCCATGCTTGCTCATGCTATATCCCTGCAAAGTTCATGAGGGTATATATCTTGCCCCTAGTCAAAAATAAGTATGGAGACAATCTGTCCAGCAATAATTACAGGCCTATTGCTGTCGCTTCCTGCTTCTCGAAACTACTAGAAAAACTCTTGTTACTCCGATTAAATGATTACCTATGGACATCTAATCAATTTCGTTTTAAAATGTCCCACTCAAATTACTCAACTGACCCGTGTGTCTATGTACTTAGAAATAATATCTAAATACACCAGTAGTATGACCGCAAAATGTATGAGTGCAGGAATGTTGCAAGAGTGCCAACCAGGGATGGGTTCAAGTACTGGCGGCAGTACTTGTGGACAAGTACAAGTACTAAATGAAAATTCAAGTACAGAGTTTTTGCATATACTCAAGTCCAATTACATAATGATGTACTTAAGTACAATTACAAGTACATTTTTATAGGTAGTTTAATAAAAATCTTTAAATCAGATCTACATACTCGTAAGTTTATTTCAAATTAAACAATTAAGGAATTAATAATGGTAATGATTAATTTATTGATTAATATTTATCCATAACTGAATACTGGTATTCAAGTTTGAATGAAAATAATAAAACAACTGTTTGCTCAGTGCATTCCGTGCTATCTGTAATAATTCTGAAAATAAAGAAAATATTCTCATTGGTCAGCAGTTACACAATACAGTACCGGTACTCAGAATAAAAGGAAGGAAACAATTGAGCAGTTTGGTTTGCAATAGCAGGCTGCAAATTAGTGTAACTGACATGGGACATACTTCGATAATTAAGTGTAGGACTTATCACATTTTACAAACATTACACATTCAAAATTCTTGTCTAAGCCAACATCTGCCAATTTTAATAAATAACAATTTATAATAATAGAAATAATTTATCAACAATGAAAATACAATTGCAATAAAATAATTACTTTGTTGACATTAAATAAACATTTAATTTTGTTTACATGCAAAATGTACTTGATTTTTCAAGTACTTATGGGCTAAGTACAAGTACAAGTACATTGACTATTTAAATCCCAAGTACCAGTACAAGTACACAAAATTTTGCACTTAAGTACAAGTACTTGAACCCAAGCCTGGTGCCAAACCCACCCCCTTTGTTGCAAGGCACCCCCCTTTGTTGCCAACCCCAAGATAGGGTTGCAAGGGGTATGCAACTTGGAGGCGGGGTTATCCCGAAGCTGAACCCCCCAAAAGGGAGTGCCAACTCTTTCTTGCCAGGTTGCAAGGGGTATGCAACTTGGAGGTGGAGTTATCCCCAAGCTGAACCCGCCAAAGGGACATACCTAACCTGAGGGGAAACCTCTTTGGGGGAGAAGTTGGGACGGCCTCACCCAAAAGGGGCATACCTTACCTAAGGGGACCTCTTTGGGGGAGAAGTTGGGACGGCCTCACCCCCCAAAGGGGCATACCTAACCTAAGGTGAAGGGAACCCAGAGGAGGGTTCTTCGCTTGGCGAGAGCCAAGCGCATCTGTTTGTTTTTTCTGTTTAAGGTGCTTTCAACCCTGCTGGATTATTGACACCATTTTTTTTTTTTTTTTGTAGAGAAAGGTGGTGAAAGGAGTAGTAGAAGGGAAACTGAGTCCTTCAGGCAAGCCGCAGCTCTCTTATAGGACCCCTAATCAGCCAGTTGGCTTAAGCAGCCAGAGCCAGCGGCGCCACAGCTGGCTTAGAAGGCTGAGGATTGCGCTGTTTATTTGCATATATTACACTGGTATGCATATGAAATTTTTTTTGTCTGCTGTGAGGGTTTTTTCAACTATTATATAATTCGACCATGCTGAATTCGAAAATGACATTGGTTTTCCTCAATCAGGTCAGGTTTTTTCTCTATTGGCCATTTATTATAAGTCCAATTTTATCCCCAAATTTATTGATTTTTTTTAGCTTAAACACTGTAGATACGAGTAATATTATAAGAACACTCGTGAAAAATGAAAACATTGTGTGAATAAATACTTTTATTCATACAATGAATATGGAAAAAAGTTTATTGAGGAAGGAATGAAGTTTTTTTGGCTTTCCGTCTGTGTTTTTCTTCGGGCACGTCTCGCTTCAAACACCAGCAATAGTCCGCCAGCATATTGATATCCCAGTTTCCCTGGTACCTCTTCCATTATTTTGATATCTTGGCGAAATCGTTCACCCTGTTCCTCACTATAATCCCCGCAATTTTCAGGAAAATAGTCCAAGTGGGACCACAAAAAGTGCATTTTCATGGACATGCGCGACCCATGAGCTTTGAAAGCTTCCATCAAGTTTTCGACAACGGACTCGTATTCTGGACTTCTACGCTTGCCAAGAAAATCAGTGACAACTGATTTGAATGCCTGCCAGGCATTCTTCTCAGTTGGAGTCATTGCGTTTTCGAACTGAGTATCCTTGATCAAAGTTCGAATTTGAGGACCATCAAAAACCCCAGCATTTAGTTTAGCATCAGATATATGAGGAAATTTACTCTCGAGATATCGGAATGCTGAACCCTCCTTATTCATTGATTTGATGAAATTTTTCATCAAGCCCAGCTTAATATGAAGTGGTGGGAGCAAAATTTTTGTTGGTGGTACAAGGGGCACTGAAACGACATTATGCGACCCAGGTTCAAAATTCTCTCTGGATGCCCATTCACGCTGTGCATAGTGCTTCTCATCCGCTCGGCTATCCCATTTGCAGAGGAAACGGGTATTTCGTGTATCCCCCTTGCATTCCCAATACAAATGCCACAATCTGAAAAAAATGAAAATATTTAAAGAATTTAGAGAATTTGTTCTATCAGATAAAAAATCTATGCATTGGACTGTATCACTTCTGTGGGGAAGTTAAGTGTTCTTATACGCTCTCAAATAACCTTTGGAAAAACAACATAGTCAATAGCAATAGTTTACTTATGATATTAGTATTACCTTCAAATCTCCACAGATCCTCGTTATGTTGGTCGTATACGAGAGCATCCAGCAAAATTTTCATGTTATCGTAGCTCTCAGTAAGTTGTACGGAATATGCTACAGGGACTGATGCAACCCTATTCCCAATGTTGAGAAGTACTGCTTTCAAACTTCGTTTAGACGAGTCTATAAATAGCCTCCATTCTGATGCGTTATATGGCAGGCCCAAGGATTCGATTAGCCCCTCAACATTGCAGCAGTACACTAAGGAAGAGGTATTTTCGTGCACTGCAAAAAACTTGCGGAATTCTTCCTCTCGTTTCCTATACCAGGAGAATGTTGTTCCCGGAGCCAGCAAGTTGTCCTCTCGAAGTCGTGAGCCCAAGATCTCGGCAGCTAATTTGGAAAGTCCTAAATCCCTGGTAAGATCATTAAGTTTGGCCTGGTTGAGAGGCCTCGGCTCATTTGAAGCGGTATTTTGAGGTATATACGACTGGGACTGGTCATTGGTCATTGATTCATCATCAGTATAATCGAAGTCCAGGGTTTGAGGTGGGTCGGGTATTGGAATTCCAGGACCATGGGGTACAGGTCTCATAGCAGAAGGAATGTCAGGGTATACAACAATGTGTTTATTCTTCTTGTTAACTCCTGAAAATAGAAACACAGAAACATGGATATAAAACTTGCATATGAAATAGAAGCAGCATTCAGACAGTGGCGGCTCGTGAGGGAAGGCTGCGGTCTGTAAGATATGAAATAGGTCGATGGAGTCTGTATATTTTCTTTCTTTTTCATTCATATTGTCCCTTCGGGGACAATATGAATGAAAAAGAAAGAAAAAATATATAATCATTGTATATGTAAATGTAACTTGTATAACAATATGTATGTGTAAATGTATTTTCTATAACAATATGTATATGTAAATGTATGATTACCATTATGGTGAATATTATGCTATATATGGTGAATATTACATTATGGTGAATATTATGTCAAGTTTCATACGAGGATTTCAAAATATTTAAGAAAAATAAATTTATAAGCCCACCTTGGAGGTTTGTCATGCAGAAATAGCGATCTGTCACGTGATCCTTTCCTTCTCTCCAAATCATGGGAATTCCAAAAGGCAAAGATTTCGCTCTGCCTTTGCTCCATCTTCTCAAATTTTCAATGCACGTCTTGCAGCACATATGAGGGGCGAAATTTTTGCCCTGGTCCCCTAGCTTAATTCCAAAGTATGCTCTATACATTGTCTTCACAAATTTAGTGATTTGGGACTGGTTATTTGGCATGGTAACCGTCCCACATATGTAGCAGAATCTATTGGGATCATTTTTACACGCTCTATTCATTATGAAATATTTTATCTATACGCCTGAAAAGTAAAAAAAGATATTATACAAGTGAAACAAGTGATGATAGATGTTACTGTTCCAATTCCGCTTTGACAAAATCACGAAAAATTCTATTTTACTTACGAGGCCATAGCCGGATAACCTGAGCTGATTGAGAAAAACGGATTGCAGATTCGAAATCAGCAGGAAAAACCCTTATAAGAATCACTTACAAAACCCTTGACAGCAAAAGTGATGCATACCAGTGTTATTCAGACATTTGGCTTAGAAGTCTGAGTTGCCAGTTTGCGCCATGTATTTAATTAAAGCATATATTAATCAGCCACTTGGCTTAGAAGGCTGAGTTGCCAGATAGCAATATTTATTTAATTAAACCATATACTAATCAGCCAGAACCAGCGAGCGCCACCAGCCAGTTGGATTAGAAGGCTGAGGATTGTGTTGTTTATTTGCATATATTAATCAGCCAAAGCCAGCGGGCCCCATCAACCAGATGGCTTAGAAGGCTGAGTTGTCAGTTTGCGCCATGTATTTAATTAAAGCATATGTTAATCAGCCAGTTGGCTTAGAAGGGTGAGTTGCCAGATAGCAATATTTATTTGCATATACTAATCAGGCAGTTGGATTAGATGGCTGAGTTGCCAGTTTTTACTTATTTAATTAAGCATATATTAATCCGCCAATTGGCTTTTCTTAGCAGGCATAAATGGCATGTATATAACCTCCAAACGAATTAAAAGCATGCATACACTCATCGACTGTACACGCCTATTAACACACACACACACCCGACTGTACGTCCATAAAGCCCCTATCATCACACACACACACAACAATCGTATAAACTTTTAGGAGCTCCAACAGATGGTGAAATGAGGGCTACGAATTTTAAAAGGAGCTCACCCATCAAAAGGCGATGAGGGCTACGACTTTTTAGGAGCTTACCCCATTAACACAGCGTATCCGATACGAGGGCTACAACCAGACGTCCAAACGATTGACGGTGAAGCCAACTCCTGGTAGAACGTCCCTAAATACGTCCAATAGGCAGACCTATTAAACGATTATTGCAAAGCTCGTTCATGTTGTTTATCTCCCTTTCTCAGTTGGCGTATTAGTTGCCAGTTTCCACTTATTTAACATATATTACGCCTTAGAAATCCGCTTTAAAAACAAAGCAGATACTTATTCCTTTTTGTTTGTACACAATTATAAAACGCCAATACATCATTGTTTATTTAGACGAATTAATGGATATACAATGGTGTGTGTGTGTGTATACACACACTGGGTGTATATATATATATATATATATATATATATATATATATATATATATTATATATATAGGGTGAACCAAATGTAGGTGGACAGTAAATGATAACGTTTATTTTGAGAATACATATTTAATTTTTTTGTATACTATAATACAAAATAAAATTTAAATAAATTTAGTTATAATATTTAATATAATATAACACAAACACCATAGTTATAATGAACACCATAGTTATAATATAATATATCACAAACCGTATTCAACCTACTGTCCACCTACTTTTGGTTCACCGTGTGTATATATATATATATATATATATATACTGTGTGTATTATATATATATAATATATATTATATATACACAAAATAATATCATGAACGGGAAATATATAATGATACCAAACGATGCATTATCAACATCTTAGTACAGGAAAAATATAGTTATATTGAATATACGAAACGTATAATCATATTAGTAGAGGAAAAATATATACAGCTATATTAAATATATTGAAAATATACGAAACGTATCATATTAGTACAGGGAATATATATATATATATATATATATATATATATATAATGTTATACGGTGCAAAACGCTAAACTCGCATGTAATAGAGTATATATCCACATCGCCATTTCTTTGTACGACGTGGTAAAACCGTCCAAGCATCATTTCACCGTTTACTGATACGGAGGTCTATACTCGACATAAATGGCTTTCATATCATCCAACATTATTTTTGTGCCCACTTTACACCCGGCGGGCGTTATCTTTACATACGGCTAGAATACAGTCAAAAGCACGCACAAAGAGGTCATCGTTAACCACAGCATCATTATTAATAAACAAGTTTATAAACACGCCTTTCCAATCGGGGTTTTTTTCTTACCGTCCCGAGATTTTCAATCGGGAACTCTTCTTCACTCTGCATAGCTGCAATTGAAATAATATTCCAAGTCGTAACGACAGCTATTCATTATATAGAGGTACAGCTCTTCAGGGTGAACAGTGTAGACGAGCTCAGCCCTGTACCGCTCAAGTGCTTTGTACCAAAGTTCAGGATATTTCGAAGAATCTAAATCTTTTAAATATGCATACAGATCTAGACCATTCTGCCCCTGTTCATTCCTACATTCAATAAGTCCGTCGAGCAGAGCAGTGTACGCGTATTCAAGAACCGTGTCAAAATAAATCATATCCGTAACACGACCGTCTAATATAGGCTTCAGCTTACGGAATCCGACGATTTCAAACATTCTGTCGAGGATGAAACGGTTTCGTGTAGGGACAAGAACGTCATTATCAGCTGTGTTCTTCCACATCAGTCGTATATCAATGCATGGTAGTTCGTTATTTATACACAATGTGCAAACAATGGTGTATGAGGTGGCGTCACTAATCATCTCTCTTATTGTACCTACGCCAACAGGTATTCTATAACGGTCCTCTGCCCACCTCTCAACTATCACGAACATTCTATTCATCTCAACACTTAAATAAATAACGTTACGTTTGCTTGCCTGTCTGCAGGTCGTTTCAAGCACATAGCTAATGGTGCCAGTTTCACACCTGAACACGCGCAATGACTTCGTCACTGAGACGTCGTACGAGGCGTTGAGAATGCTTCTCAAAGGGAGTTCCATCGTATTCGCACGTCTACTCGGTTCAAGTCTCTGAGATGACTATGGCACGTCCACTCGGCGCAAGCTCTGAGATGACTATGAGCCACAGATGGTCGGATCGGCTCGACGGGGCGGAATGAGTCACGCTGATGAAACGTGTATGGGTTTGTTCGAACTCGTATGTTTCGTGAGGTACACGGGTGGGCGGCACGAGAACGCGTCACACTGCTAAAGCGTGTACAGGCTTCTTCGAACACTCTTGGACAAACAATTTCCCGAAACGAATTTAATGTTTTATCACTCCTAAACATCTTCACAAACCGGCGCGCTATTAGAAAGAAACATATGTTCATATTTGGTCTTTTTGTTTAACAAGCGATACTCATCTCTAAAATCTGTTAAAAACTCACACAGCCCATTAGCCACAACCTCACTACAAAACTCATCATGATATATATTAATATAGTGGCAAAAATACTTAAGATTGTCCGTGATGACAAGATTTACATTTTCAACCGTAGGGTACGAGTAGTCGGTACGGTGTAACATGATATAATACCGCTTGTCACACCACTCATCCACATGACTCGCTACCCATAACTTGTTTATCTTCTGAACGTGTTGCTTCTTCTACCTCGCGGTGTGTGTGCCTTTATAAAGCTTAGCTCTATAACATACTTCAATACATCGTCTGTACTGCGAAATCCTACAACCCCCTCGCCAGAATGCCCGTAGATTATTTGAACATCTCGGTCCTTCGCACGGTTCAATGCAGCCTTAAAAGGGGCAAAGGAGGGGTGAATAGGGAGTTTTTCAGTATCCACCACATCTATACAATTCGTACAATACCACTTCATAAATGTTGAACACGCAATATTAAAGGTAGCCATTACTATTTTTCTTCTACGCGAGAGAATACACGTCTGAACTCAAGGGTATACAGAGGTCAACTGAGCACGCAGGGATGACTCACGTTGCCGATCTTACAGTGGGAGGGGCTTAGCTTTTTAGTGTACACACACACGCAAAGGAGAAAGTGAAACGCTAGTTGAAACACGATTTATTTAATAAACGAAATATTCAAGGTGTATATATATACAGTATATACAAATACGTATAATAAGCAAGCTAACAATAGACATATCAAAGATTACGGTATTCAAAGGGTACGGTGTCATAGGTACCAGGCACCTGTAACGTTTCCTATAGGTGTTACGGCACACCTTTGTATCCCTAAGCTCCTTCACGCCCCCAGCTTCTGTACCCGAAAACTGTGGGTGCCTAGTCAGATGGGGTAGCTGGTCACCCTCATCATCCTCAAGCACACTAACTCCTTCAACTAATCAAAGTTGACGACCCGCCGATTCGCATGGTTAAGCGTGATACCCTTAACCTTCACGATATACTTCGTATCATCCCCTATCCTCATCCGTACCCCATAGGTTCTTGGCCCCGTTGACACAAACGACCCTGCGTATGCGATGTCTCCATACTCACCCTTAATCTCGTTAGTTAGCTCTCCGAGGAACTCCCCAATAGCAGGCATGTATTCACCCCTCATCGCTGTGAATATCAAGTTATCTGTATCGGCATACAAAACCCTCCGCCCAAGAGAATGCAATAGGCCCCAAAGTTTGACGCGCGCGGAGGCTGTTGTGAAGCTGACCACAGGAATATTTGTAACCCGTGAGGTATCTGTGGCTAATTCGGTATTATTGTACTTTATTATGTAAGTATTACCTCCATTCAATCTCCATGACCTCTTTATCAGTTGCGATGGCGTAATCCCAGACTTCACTATAACTTTGTGCCAAATGAACGTTCCCTTCGCCGGTATTCTGTGCAAATTTTCCCCAAAGTCTGTTTAGACAACTTTGCACTAAAGCGCTTGCCAGGGCTCTTTACAATTTGAGAACGGTCAATCTGTATACCTTCACGGTAACGTTAAATATAGGCCGACTTTTCATCTTCAGTATCAACTCCTCGCGGGTATCCTGACGCTTCAACCTTATCCTTCAAAAAGCGTTTATATATGGCCTGAAAATGTTGGGTAGCTTCTAAAACCTCCACACCTCATGTATCTTCAATATGCTGTAGCCATGGCGAGCAGCTAGATCCAGCTCTGGACTTGCATATTCACCTCTAAGCTTACGCTGGTGGGTTGTATGGTCACAATCACCGTTGTTCTCTTCTGCGCACTTCACGCACAAGGGAAACGAGCTTGTGATCTATAACGGCAGTAAGATCGGCATCCATAAATCGCGAGGGAGGAGTACGTCTACGAAAGAAAGGCCGAAATAGTACCCGTTCAAATTTCTTGAGAACTCGTTCATGGTGGGTAGGTCAGGCCCCACCAGTTTCTCAGGCGCACCTACTGGGTACGGATTGTTCTTCATCACGTAGGGGTATAAAGAACAGAAGCCGTAGTAATGGAGCTTCACGCACTCCGTAGGCGGAAAGTATAGCTTGAAGGGCATTGTACGCCCTTCGAACAAGCTATCACCGTACTTGAGAGGATCCAGCACCATTGAACGCTTGATCGTGTTTATTTCTTCACCGTACTGTCCGTCTGTCTCCATCCGAGCATCATACTCATGTTCCCACAAGACTTTGTGAGTGAACTGGGATCCTATAAGTTGATAGCGAGTGCGGGTCCATGCAAGACTGTCGGCTGGCGATCTACCGTGGATATCTCCTACGATCCCACACTCAGGACGGGGGCACCCGTGCCACCAGCAACCGTTAAAGGAGTACACAGTAGGGCGGCTCGTTTTTACACTTTTTTCGATATTTGATTGGGGGTAGTGCGGAAAAGTTGCGATTTGGAGAGAAAATAGTGTAAAATTTTTTTGATCTACGTCAATACTTTCCGGTGGCGGCGAGTCCTTAAAAATCGAAAAATAGGCCTAAAAACAAAAAAAATTATATAATTTTATATAATTTTTATATAATGTTCAATGTTCAATGACTGCTATTAATTTATTCAAGCCTATAATAGTGTTCTCAGGGTTGTTTGCACAGAAATATACCGGAATTAACATTTGTATAACATCTTGTTAAAACTTGCTTTAAATCAATATTTTGGATATTTTAACGGCTAAGACGCCACCGGAAGTTATTAACAGATGGTGCTGAAATTTTTATTGTTTATTTTGTAAGTCTTTAAAACCATTTTCCAATCTACCCCGTTAGGCCTATTTTTTCGATTTTTAAGGACTTGCCGCCACCGGAAGGTATTGACGTAGATCAAAAAAATTTTACACTTTATTTTCTCTCCAAATCGCAACTTTTCCGCACTACCCCCAATCAAATATCGAAAAAAGTGTAAAAACGAGCCGCCCTAGTACACAGTCTTCTCACCAGTGGCACGGTTTTCACTTAGACCATCAACCCAAAAAAAACGCCATTAACCTTAATGGGTACTTCACCCGTGTTGCGAGCATGCTTTATATATACACACCCGTCTGCAGCTGTAGGTGTATGAGCCAGTAAATAGCCTTGTGTCCATAACTGCGGGGGCTGTTTCTGTGGATAATGGCTAAGGTGTCTTTAGGCATGAAGTTATTCTTGAACACCGTAAAACATAATGATGCGATGGTGGTTGCGACTTGCAACGGATCGCATTTGAAACGGCATATGTACATCTTTCTAAAGGCCTGGAAACATACTCTAAGCACGCGCACATCATTCACGCAATAACGCTCACATTCATAAGCTATATTATAAGGATTACATTCATTAAAACTGTTGTAGTATCGGTCAAAATCTTCACGCGCGTCTGTGCTCATACATTCATAGTTAAAGTAATGTTTGGGTGGAGGTAGTTCTACGTGATTTAAAGTCTCGCTAGTGAGGAATGTGTAAGGGAAATATCCTTTTGAAACTTCAGCGGCTACGCCCATTACCTTAGGGTAGCTTTGCTAATTTACAAGGTGTGAATAATAAAGTGTCTTTAAACTGTACATCACCTTTTATTTGCATCTGTATTAGTTTGTTGCCTCTTTTCAAGGGATCACCTGTAAATATCGCAGAGGACTCGTGCTCAAGCAACCCCTTATAACGGACGGCCACCTGCTTGGCCCCGGTGTGAAGAGAGGAGCATCAAGTTTTAAAGTATCGCTAAGAAAGGACCCTTTTGTGATTCTTAGTTGTAAAGTGCATGGTAATTCATTCCGATACTATGCGCTCGAGTTCGGACGGTAAGCTGTAATACAACAGCAGTTAGCAACACTAGACGGAGCGTTATGATATACCCTGGGATAATGTCAGACTTAAATGAACGTACCTCAGGGCCTTCACAACAGTGAAAGTTGGTGTCTTCCTGTCTGGTGGAGGAGTGAATTTTCTGATAATTATCATTTTTAGCGGCGATTTCAAATCATTAGTGTGTGTGTGTTCTTCAGTTTTTTATTGTGTATATATATATATATATATATATATATATATATATATATATATATATAATATATCATTCAATTCCATTTGTTGTGTGCTCCACAGTGTGTGGGGGTTGGGTGGGTGGGGGTTTATCGATGATTGATCTGAAAACATGTATTTACTCTGTTTTCTATAAAAATTAACAGTCGTTCTCCGCCAATGACCGCTTGGTGTAGGAGGGAAATACTCTCTCGCGCTCTCCACCGCACATAGTCATGTACGCCAGGCCCATCTGGTCTAAAATGCAGTCTAATTTCTTCATTCTACCATATTTCAAGAGAAGAATTTTCTTAGTGTTAAACATCCTACTGTTGTCTTCTGTTGTCCTCTCCTCACACCGGGGCCAAGCAGGTGGCCGTCCGTTATGAGGAGTTGCTTGAGCTCGAGTCCTCTGCGATATTTACAGGTGATCCCTTGAAGAGGCAACAAAATAATACAGATGCAAATAAAAGGTGATGTACAGTTTAAAGACACTATTATTCACACCTCGTAAATTAGCAAAGCTACCCCAAGGTAATGGGCGTAGCCGCTGGTTTCAAAAGGATATTTCCCTTACACATTCCTCACTAGCGAGACTTTAAATCACGTAGAACTACCTCCACCCAAACATTACTTTAACTATGAATGTATGAGCACAGACGCGCGTGAAGATTTTGACCGATACTACAACAGTTTTAATGAATGTAATCCTTATAATATAGCTTATGAATGTGAGCGTTATTGCGTGAATGATGTGCGCGTGCTTAGAGTATGTTTCCAGGCCTTTAGAAAGATGTACATATGCCGTTTCAAATGCGATCCGTTGCAAGTCGCAACCACCATCGCATCATTATGTTTTACGGTGTTCAAGAATAACTTCATGCCTAAAGACACCTTAGCCATTATCCACAGAAACAGCCCACGCAGTTATGGACGCAAGGCTATTTACTGGCTCATACACCTACAGCAACAGACAGGTGTATACATAAAGCACGCCCGCAACACGGGTGAAGTACCCATTAAGATTAATGGACGTGTTTTTTGGGTTGATGGGTTAAGTGAAAACCGTGTCACTGGTGTGAAGACTGTGTACTCCTTTAACGGTTGCTGGTGGCATGGATGCCCCCGTCCTGAGTGCGGAGTCACCGGAGATATCAACGAGAGGTCTCCTGCCGACTGTCTTGCATCGACCCGCACCCGCGATCAACTTATAGGATCACAGTTCACTCACAAAGTCTTGTGGGAGCATGAATATGATGCACGGATGGAGACAGACGGACAGTACGGTGAAGAAATAAACACGATCAAACGTTCAATGGTGCTGGATCCTCTCAAGTGCGGTGATAGCCCGTTCGGAGGGTGTACAATGCCCTTCAAGCTATACTTTCCGCCTACGGAGTGCGTGAAGCTCCATTACTACGGCTTCTGTTCTTTATACCCCTACGTGATGAAGAACAATCCGTACCCAGTAGGTGCGCCTGAGAAACTGGTGGGGCCTGACCTACCCACCATCAACGAGTTCAAGAAATTTGAACGGGTACTATTTCGGCCTTTCTTTCGTAGACGTACTCCTCCCTCGCGATTTATGGATGCCGATCTTACCTGCCGTTATAGATCACAAGCTCGTTTCCCTTGTGCGTGAAGTGCGCAGAGAACAACGGTGATTGTGACCATACAACCCACCAGCGTAAGCTCAGAGGTGAATATGCAAGTCCAGAGCTGGATCTAGCTGCTCGCCATGGCTACAGCATATTGAAGATACATGAGGTGTGGAGGTTTTAGAAGCTACCCAACATTTTCAGGCCATATATAAACGCTTTTTGAAGGATAAGGTTGAAGCGTCAGGATACCCGCGAGGAGTTGATACTGAAGATGAAAAGTCGGCCTATATTCAACGTTACCATGAAGGTATACAGATTGACCGTTCCCAAATTGTAGAGAGCCCTGGCAAGCGCTTTAGTGCAAAGTTGTCTAAACAGTCTTTGGGGAAAATTTGCACAGAATACCGGCAAAGGGAACGTTCATTTGGCACAAAGTTATAGTGAAGTCTGGGATTACGCCAACGAAACCGATAAAGAGGTCATGGAAATTGTGAATGGAGGTAATACTTACATAATAAAGTACAATAATACCGAATTAGCCACAGATACATCATGGGTTACAAGCATTCCTGTGGTCAGCTTCACAACAGCCTACGCGCGGAGGGTTTTGTATGCCGATACAGATAGCTTGATATTCACAGCGATGAGGGGTGAACACATGCCTGCTATTGGGGAGTTCCTCGGAGAGCTAACTAACGAGATCAAGGGTGAGTATGGAGACATCGCATACGTAGGCTGGTTTGTGTCAACGGGGCTAAAAACCTATTGGGTACGGGCGAGGATAGGGGATGATACGAAGTATATCGTGAAGGTTAAGGGTATCACGCTTAACCATGCGAATCGGGGGTCGTGAACTTTGATTCGTTGAAGGAGTTAGTGTGCTTGGAGGAGGATGATGGTGACCAGCTACCCCATCTGATGTAGGCACCCACAATTTTTGGGTACAGAAGCTGGGCGGGGGGGCGTGAAGGAGCTTAGGGATACAAAGGTGTGCCGTAACACCTATAGGAAACGTTACCAGGTGCCTGGTACCTATGATACCATGCCCTTTGGATACCGTAATCTTTGATATGTCTACTGTTAGCTTACTTATTATACGTATTAGTAAATATATATATACACACCTTGAATATTTCGTTTATTAAATAAATCGTTTCAACTAGCGTTTCATTTTCTCCTTTGTGTGTGTGTGTGTGTGTTGTGTGTGTGTGTGTGTGTGTGTGTGTGTGTGTGCGCGCGCGCGCGCGCGCGCGCGCATGTGTACAGTAAAAAGCTAAGCCCCTCCCACTGTAAGATCATCAACGATAGTCATCCCTGCGTGCTCAGTTGACCTCTGTGTACCCTTGAGCTCAGACGTTTATTCTCTCGCGTAGAAAAATAGTAATGGCTACCTTTAATATTGCGTGTTCAACATTTATGAAGTATTCTGCGAAGTGTATAGATGTGGTGAATACTGAAAAACTCCCTATTCACCACTCCTTTGCCTATTTTAAGGCTGCATTGAACCGTGCGAAGGACCGAGATTGTCAAATACTCTACGGGTATTCTGGCGAGGGGGTTGTAGGATTTCGCAGTACAGACGATGTATTGAAGTATGTTATAGAGCTAAGCTTTATAAAGGCACACATATACCGCGAGGTAGAAGCAACACGTTCAGAAGATAAACAACAGTTATGGGTAGCGAGTCTTGTGGATGAGTGGTGACAAGCGGTATTATATGTTACACCGTACCGACTACTCGTACCCTACGGTTGAAAATGTAAATCTTGTCATCACGGACAATCTTAAGTATTTTTACCACTATATTAATATATATCATGATGAGGTTTGTAGTGAGGTTGTGGCTAATGGGCTGTGAGAGTTTTTAACAGACTTTAGAGATGAGTATCGCTTGTTAAACAAAAAGACCAAATATGAACATATGTTTCTCTCTAATAGCGCGCCGGTTTGTGAAGATGTTTAGGAGTGATAAAACATTAAATTCGTTTCTGGAAATTCTATTTGTCCAAGAGTGTTCGAACAAGCCTATGCAGCCTAGGGTGGAGCGAAAAATACTTTTTTTCTAGTATGAAGTTCTAATAGTGATTAAAAGTTGCATTTAGTGGAGTATATATACCTGCCAAAATATGAGTTCATTTGTTTAATATGTTCAGCTGCCACCAGGGGGCTAAAGTTAACACAATTTTGGGTAAAAAGGAAAAAAATGCTTCTATTTTAGGTTTATCAAACTATTATAAACTTTTATCTTAAAATTATCTAATAGTTTGATTAAGATTCGTAAATGATAAGAATTCGTTTTGTAAAAATGCCTTTTCATATGCTTAATATCTTCAGCTGCCACCAGAGGGCTGAAGTTAACTTAAAAATGACAATTAAGTATGATTCTGTATTTACTTGAAAAAGGGAACAGTAATAAATTAGGATGTGTCTCCTCCTTTATACTGGCTTGAGACAGTTAAGAAACGTTATTTCGTGCCTTAGCGGAGTTACCACCCTTTCCCCAGCCAGCCTCCCTCTAGAAAGGGTTCTTGCTGAAGACTATTTAGTAATTTGCTTTTGTCTCAAATTTTGGCTGTTTTTTCCTTGATTCTAATGTAGCACGAATCCAACCGTCTCTGTTTGTAGGTCCGCAGACTGATCCAGCAGCGTCTGTAACGAGCTTGACGCATCTCTCTACGGCTTGTGTATGACATGGAAACTGAAATAATTCTGAATGAAGAGTAGTACCATGTTTGATGCATGATTCAATATCATCTAGAGAAACTCCTTTGGTTATCGGTGGTTCTGCTATCTGAAAATCTTGCCACATAATGAGATCTGTATAGTCTTTGGCATAAAAATTTTTTCTGGCACCTTAAAATACCTGATAACATCTGTTTCTTGAATGCATGCCCTTGCTTTTATGATACGCCTAAATCCCAACTGACGCACATGCTCCCTTTCATCAGCTATCATTGCAATGAGAATGTTTTCTTGATTTGCGTGATATGCATTTCGCTGAATGACTGAGTCATGTACTCTCCTAAGCTCTTCACGGAGATACCGGCTTCTTGCAATCATATGCCACATATGTTTAGCACCATATTGGCATAATGGTTTACGCTTTATCTGAAACCACATTGGTGCGTATACCCTAACAATGAAGTAGCTAATTCTTGTAAATTGCCTGAAGGATTCTCTGTGCTTGCATATAACCGCAGAGTCCTGTTTGCTGTGGTGAGCCACCTTGAATGTGATATATTGCCTGGACTCTTATGACTAAGACTCTTTGAGAATGTTCCACTTGATATAGCCTTGTGAATTTCAAGAAGGTATTTCTGGTCAGTACTTATGTCATCTACATCAACTTCACACATGTCCTCTTGAATTTCAATGGGTTTGAAGTTAACTATGGGAAGCTTTTCACAGTCTGAAAGTGCTCGGCCAATTTCTCCTGAAAATGCTCTTGGTCCAGTAGTGGTACCATCCAAGTGATGAAACAGATGGCGCAATGGAAGTTCATTAAGGTTTAAAAGGCATATCAGCCACTGCAATGGCTTATTAAAGGCTTCGTCCAGTAATCTTATTGTGCCTCCAATACTACCAGTGTTAACCACTGTCGAATCACAGCCAACTGCAACGATGTTCCCTATATCAACATTCCTTTCTTTCAAGCAATTCACTAGCGCTGTGCAAATGTATTTAGCTTTGCCACTGGAAGGTGTCACATGTGCAAAGTACAGAGTGTGGGGTTCAGATATTATGCTGATATGCTCTTCGCGTTTGGTTCTTTGGTGGTTAGAGCCATCACTCTCCTGGACTTGAATCATTGTTTTATCCTTTCTGCCATCAAAGTATAATCCCCGCATGGCTTTTGGCTCTCCTATCTGTTGTAGTTCCTTTCTCTGTTTTTGTCTTTCACGTCTTAGCTTACTTATGTCTATAATATTCCCTTTGTCTTCGGGAGTAACAATTTTAAGATCTGCCAATACTGCAGAAGCAATAGCAGCCCCAGCTCTGTCCGACATTTTAAATCTATCACAAGTAATTGCTAATGAAGGCAGTGGCTCACGCATCTGTTGTTCTGATATTACATATTGAGTCGAGGTTGTATCTTCCTCATTATCTTCAGATATCTCTTCTAGTTGTTCAAGTTCACTTGTCTCTGTTTCGATTTGTAAGTTGGACGTATTGGTTATAGCAGCACTAGTTGTTTGTGAGGATTCCAGACGTGCTTTTTCCATTTCCTTTCGATGTTCTCTTGCTTGTAATCGTCTTGTGTGTGCTATGTCAATGCTTCCTATCACCATTATTCTGCGTGTTCGTTGGTCATTTAAAAAATCCTGCTCTTTTGGAGGGACTTTCTTACTCTTTTCACATGAGCATCTCCTAAACTCCTTACATTTGCAGGTGCAGATGTCAAACAAAGTGCATTTTGAAGAGTTTTCAAATTCTTCAAGCTGATTTTTGTACTTAGGCTGATCCTTGCGTGACTTGTATGGCTTTAATAAGGACCTGTATTTATCATGGTACACTCGCATCATCTGTAAAACGCGTGTATGTGAAACTATTGGCAAAGAGGCCTTCTTCCAAATATTTTCTACCTTTTTGGAAACTGCCTCTGCTATTTCAGAAAATGAAGGCTCCTTGTTATTCATCTGCTCCTTCACTAAATGTTTTGTGAACAAGTAATCTTTCATAATGCAGTTATAAGTTGGTAGTTGCATATCACTCATCTCACAAGGTACTTCATATGTTCTCTAGTGAAATGTTTATATTTAGTACTTGATGCCATAATATTTTTAAGAAAAATTCACAATCACAAAATATCCTGTAACATCAAAACATTATATAATTAATATATATAAATATTTTATAAGTATATATATATATTATATAATATATATATTATAAATATATAATATTATATAAAACTAAAATTATATAATACATTATAAGGAGCATTTTTAATAAAATCAATATTATCTCTATATAAATCACTTTAAAATAAAGTTTTATAATATTCCGATCATATTAAAAAACTTTCCGATCAACTGAGCGACTAGGCCTACTACCTAAGAAGACAAGTGTTAACACACTGTTCTAATGACTCACAGAAAGAAATTCCTTCACACCAAAACCCTCCCCCACAATCCTCCCCCACAACATTCAGTGTAGTCTCAACATGACTCAGTTACTCTAAATTGTGTTAAATTCAGCTCTCTTGTGGAAGCTGAAGATATTAAGCATATGAAAAGGCATTTTTACAAAACGAATTCCTATCATTTAAGAATCTTAATCAAACTATTAGATAATTCTAAGATAAAATTTTATAATAGTTTGACAAACCTAAAATAGAAGCATTTTTTCCTTTTTACACAAAATTGTGTTAACTTTAGCCCCCTGGTGGCAGCTGAAAATTTTAAACAAATAAACTCATATTTTGGCAGGCATATTTCGTCCACTAAATGCAACTTTTAATCACTATTAGAAATTCATACTAGAAAAAAAGTATTTTTCGCTCCACCCTACGTATACACGCTTTAGCAGTGTTACGCGTTCCCGTGCCGCCCACCCGTGTACCTCACGAAACATACGAGTTCGAACAAACCCATACACGTTTCATCAGCGTAACTCATCCCGCCGAACCGACCACCTGTGGCTCAGTCATCTCAGAGCTTGCGCCGAGTGGACGTACCATAGTCATCTCAGAGCTTGCGCCGAGTAGACGTACCATAGTCATCTCAGAGCTTGCGCCGAGTAGACGTGCGAATACGATGGAACTCCCTTTGAGAAGCATTCTCAACGCCTCGTACGACGTCTCAGTGACGAAGTCATTGCGCGTGTTCAGGCGTGAAACTGGCACCATTAGCTATGTGCTTCAAACGACCTGCAGACAGGCAAGCAAACGTAACGTTGAGATGAATAGAATCTTCGTGATAGTTGAGAGGTGGGCAGAGGACCGTTATAGAATACCTGTTGGCGTAGGTACAATAAGAGAGATGATTAGTGACGCCACCTCATACACCATTGTTTGCACATTGTGTATAAATAACGAACAACCATGCATTGATATCCGACTGATGTGGAAGAACACAGCTGATAATGACGTTCTTGTCCCTACACGAAACCGTTTCATCCTCGACAGAATGTTTGAAATCGTCGGATTCCGTAAGCTGAAGCCTATATTAGACGGTCGTGTTACGGATATGATTTATTTTGACACGGTTCTTGAATACGCGTACACTGCTCTGCTCGACGGATTTATTGAATGTAGGAATGAACAGGGGGAGAATGGTCTAGATCTGGATGCATATTTAAAAGATTTAGATTCTTCGAAATATCCTGAACTTTGGTACAAAGCACTTGAGCGGTCCAGGGCTGAGCTCGTCTACACTGTTCACCCTGAAGAGCTGTACCTCTATATAATGAATAGCTGTCGTTACGACTTGGAAGATTATTTCAATTGCAGCTATGCAGAGTGAAGAAGAGTTCCCGATTGAAAATCTCGGGACGGTAAGAAAAAACCCCGATTGGAAAGGCGTGTTTATAAACTTGTTTAATAATGATGCTGTGGTTAACGATGACCTCTTTGTGCGTGCTTTTGACTGTATTTTAGCCGTACTTAAAGATAACTTGCCCGCCGGGTGTAAAGTGAGCACAAAAATAATAATGAATGATATGAAAGCCATTTATGTCGAGTATAGACCTCCGTATCAGTTAAAAGGTGGTGATGCTTGGACGGTTTTACCACGTCGTACAAAGAAATGGCGATGTGGATGTATACTCTATTACATGCCAGTTTAGCGTTTTGCACGGTATAACAAAAGATATATATATATATTCCCTGTACTAATATGATTATACGTTTCGTATATTTAATAACTTTTTCCTGTACTATGTTGATAATGCATCGTTTGGTATGATTATATTTCCCATTCATATTAATATTTTTGATATGTATTTTTGATATATACATTATATATACATATTATATATATATATATATATATATATATATATACACACCGCATTGTATATCCATTAATTCGTCTAAACAATGATGTATTGGCGTTTTATTTATTCCTTGTTTGTACACAATTATATCATCTGCTTTGTTTTTAAAGCGGATTTGTAGGGCGTAATATGTTAAATAAATAAGTGCAAGTTGGCAACTAATACGCCAACTGAGAAAGGGAGATAAACAACATGAACGAGCTTTGCAATAGTCGTTTAATAGGTCTGCCTATTGCACGTATTTAGGGACGGTCTACCAGGAGTTGGCTTCACCGTCAATCGTTTGGACGTTTGGTTGTAGCCCTCGTATCGGATACGCTGCGTTAATGGGGTAAGCTCCTAAAAAGTCGTAGCCCTCATCGCCTTTTGATGGGTGAGCTCCTTTTAAAATTCGTAGCCCTCATTTCACCATCTGTTGGAACTCCTAAAAGTCTATACGATTGTTGGTGATGCTTTTTGTGTGTGTGTGTGTGTGTGTGTGTGTGTGTGTGTGTGTGTGATAATAGGGGCTTTATGGACGTACAGTCGGATGTGTGTGTGTGTGTGGTAATAGGGGTGTACAGTCGATGAGTGTATGCATGCTTTGAATTCGTTCGGAGATTATATACATGCCATTTATGCCTTCTAAGAAAAGCCAATTGGCGGATTAATATATGCTTAATTAAATAAATAAACGCAAACTGGCAACTCAGCCTCCTAAGCCAACTGTCTGAATAATATATGCAAATAACAGCGCAATCCTCAGCCTTCTAAGCCAACTGGCTGGTGACATCCTCTGGCTGATTAATATATGGAATAATTTAATACATGGTGCAATCCTCAGCCTCCTAAGCCAAATGTCTGAATAATACAGGGTGTTTGAAAACTTTCGGTACAAATTGTAATGGGGGATAGGCAACACCAAGACAAACCCTTTTCGTCTATAAGTGTATGTCCGCTGACGTCACCATTCGGCGCGAGAGGGCGCCGCTGCAATTGGCTAAAGCGTGAAGTGGGCTAGACTCGCGCTTGCCGCGGGCATTCTTAAATCGGACGTAGTACGCGTAACATGGAGCGCTTCACGACTGCTGAGATGGCTGACATGCATATGGTGTATGGGGCTGCCAATGGAAACGGAAGAGCTGCTGTGAGGTTGTACCGACAGCGCTTCCCAAACAGACGTGTGCCAAACCACCAAACGTTTGCGCATTTGCATCGGCGACTGCGAGAAACTGGAACATTCCATGCAAACATGCATGACACTGGTCGGGAGAGAAACGTGCGCACTCCTGACATGGAAGAAATCCTACGGCGATTTGAGGACAATCCAAGCGCAAGCACGCGAGGTGTTGCACGTATCCTCGGTGTGAACCACGACCTGGTCTGGAGTGTTGCACGAGCAGCAGTTACATCCGTTTCATCGTCAGAGTGTCCAGGCATTACAACCTCGGGATTACCCTCTTCGTGTGGAATTCGCACGCTGGTTTCTGCAGCAGACAGCGGTGCAGCCTAATTTTCTGGCTTATGTGCTGTTCTCAGATGAGGCCTGTTTCACACGTGCATGACTCCAGATTTGAAAAAATTTACTGGAGCACAGCTCTGAATTTACTTTTTTTCCCATTACACCACTAGATAGGTTAATGATAGTAAACTCTTGAATTGACGACATCCAATTACAAATTGTTTAGCTAAACATAATAATACAATAATGTACAGTTTATAACTCACCTTAAGTTTATTTATTCATTGCAGCAGCAATGTATTGATTTACACTTGCTTAAATGGGCTATGGAAATGTCAAATTTGTTGCTTTTTGCTTTATTATTTGGATGCAACACTTGAACTTGAAGGCATATTTTGACTCTTCTCTTTATTAACCACAACAGCTTGGTGAGTTTCTTTTGTTAGGCGCAAAATTGCATTCAATGTCTTCTGGATTTGGGAATTTTCAAATAAAGCAGTTTTGTTAGTCTGATGCGCAGATTCCTCACTTACCTTTTGTTTCTTAGGTGGAGGAGAAGCACTTTCTTCAGTCTGTGAAACATCTAGTGAAAAAGTTTCATTTTCTAGATTAGCAGTTGATGAAGTTGGTTCATTTTTCTGAGGTCTAGCACTAGCACATTTTGTGAACAAACTTTACTGCAATATCTAAGCTGTGGGCCCAAACTCTGGGACCTCTTGTATTGTAACAAATATTTTTTTTTGGAATTAAAATGTTCCTCCCATTTTGCTTCTTTGAATATTTGTTCTTGCATTGACCACAAAAGTAACCCTTTTAACACCCTCACTTTTCTCTCCAACTTCATCATATTAGGATCCATTATTGATTATTGACTACCTGAAAAAATACAAATAAGTAAAAGTTATTAATATAGTATGGTAAAAGTGAGTAAAAGTAAGTAAATATAGTACAATGAAAGTAAGTAAAAGTAAGTGCTTTAAACTTAGTAAAAGTAAGGAAGAGTAAGTAAAAGTAGGTAAGTTAAAGTAAGTAAAAGTAAGTTTAAACTTAACTAAACTTTTCAATTCTAGAGTCATGGTGGATTACTTAAAACCGCACAAGTAATTATCTGGCCAATTTATCAAACCTGGCCGAGATCAATGGAACATAGTCCAATCCTGATAATTTTATATTAAAAAAATATACGTTTTAATAAAATTTTAATTATCAAAACATTGAAGCTTAACAAAAAATAAAAATAATTGTTAAATGGAATTACCAACTAAACTTAAAATAACTAAATTTTTAATTTAAAAAAATTGGTTTGTACAAGAACGTATACGCAAAAAAATTGCATAACGTCTAGCGGATGAACAAAACCCAAACCCAAATTTACTTTTTCTCATGGTCAAATTTACTGGAGCAATGCTCCCAAGATCCCAGGAATCTGGAGTCATGCACACGTGAGGGTGTGTTTAACATGCACAATTCTCGTGTGGGCGCAAGCAAATCCACATGCTACACGGGTGCATGCTCATCAAGAATGGTTCGCCGTCAATGTTTGGGCGGGTATCGTCCATGGCAAGTTGATTGGGCCGTACCTGCTGCCTGCCTGACTCGACGGGCGGGTTTATCGGATATTTCTTGAAGAAACGTTGCCGGAACTGCTGGATGTTCCCGTGGCTATTCGTGGACGAATGTGGTTTCAACACGACGGGGCCCCAGCACACTCCAGCAACGATGTGCGGGATTATCTGAACGCCACTTTTGGGGACCGATGGATAAGCCGGGGTGGGCCCGTAGCCTGGCCACCGAGATCGCCCGATTTAACATGCCTCGATTTCTTCCTGTGGGGACACATGAAGAACCTCGTGTACGAGACTCTCATTTACTCAGAAGACGTAGCAAGAATCGCTGTCGCCGCTGGAACTGTTCCCGAAATGCCGGGAATCTTTCGACCTGTACGTCGGTCAATGCTTCGACGCTGTCGGGCATGCATTGATGCTACCGGTCGCAACTTTCAGCACCTTCTTTAAATAAACATGCCTTCTTTAAATAAACATGTTACGCGTACTACGTCCGATTTAAGAATGCCCGCGGCAAGCGCGAGTCTAGCCCACTTTACCTTTTAGCCAATTGCAGCGGCGCCCTCTCGCGCCGAATGGTGACGTCAGCGGACATACACTTATAGACGAAAAGGGTTTGTCTTGGGGGATAGGCAACACCATTACAATTTGTACAGAAAGTTTTCAAACACCCTGTATATGCAAATAAACCGCAATCCTCAGCCTTCTAAGCCAACTGTCTGAATAATATATGCCTTCTAAGCCAACTGGCTGATGACGCCCGCTGGCTCTGGCTGATGTGTCAACTGATGCCCCGGAGGCATTGGCTGTCAACTGGCTGATTAATATATGCAAATAAACAGCGCAATCCTCAGCCTTCTAAGCCAGCTGTGGCGCCTGCTGGCTCTGGCTGCTTAAGCCAACTGGCTGATTAGGGGCCTATAAGAAAGCTGCAGCTTGGCTGAAGGACTCATATGCGCTTGGCTCTCGCCAAGCGAAGAACCCTCCTCTGGGTTCCCTCCACCTTAGGTTAGGTATGCCCCTTTGGGGGGTGAGGCCGACCCACCTCCCCCAGAGAGGTTTCTCCTCAGGTTAGGTATGCCCCTTTGGGGGATTCAACTTGGGGGATAACCCCGCCTCCAAGTTGCATACCCCTTGCAACCCCATTTTGGGGTTGGCACTCCCCTTTGGGGGGTTCAGTTTTGGGGGTAACCTCGCCTCCAAGTTGCATACCCCTTGCAACCCCATCTTGAGGTTGGCACAAAGGGGGTGTGGGGGCTGGCATCAAAAGGGGGGGTGCCTTGAAACAGAGGGAGGTGGGGTTGGCACTCTTGCAACATTATGTAGCATTTGCAACATTCCTGCATTCATGCGTTTTGAGGTCATACTACTACACCGACAGTAATTCAACTATTTATAGCCGTTTCCTAGATATAAGTAAGGCATATGATAGAGTGAACCACTATTTTATTTAAAAAACTAGAAGACGAAGGTTCCCATGTACATATTAAATTTATTGAAATTTTGGTATTCCCACCAATCTTTTACCGTTAGGCGACCCAATGTACTATCCGAATGTTTTGGCCCCTCTTGCGGGGTGAGACAAGGCTCCTTGCTCTCTCCTATGCTGTTTAATGTGTATATTGACAGATTAATTGCTTCACTTAATGAGCAACAGTAGGATGTTGTATAGATGGCACAAGGATAAATAAACTTAGTTTATGCTGATGATATGGTGTTAATAAGTCCCTCTGTTAAAGGTCTGGATCGGCTACTAAAAGTCTGCGAAGTGTATTCACAGAAACATGATATTCTTTTTAATGTTACAAAAAACTAGGATTATGCAATTTCATCCTAAAAGCTGCATTCAGCCAGTTGATATCAAGTTTAAAATGAGAGGTGAAGTAATTGAGGAACTACCAGAGTTTAACTGTTTAACTATTTGGGTCAAACTATTACCAGCTCCTTGAGTGATGACTCGGATATAAGAAAATCTGGAAGCCTTTGTGCTAAAGCGAATATGACTATAAGGGAACTTTCGGTTCTGTACAAGTGAAGCTAAAGAGACACTTTCATACTTTCTGCAGTTATATATAGGGACAGCAACTCGGGGTGAATTATAAAAAAGGTTCTGGCAAAACCCTAAATTTGATGTACAACAGGTCTTTTAGGTTCTTACATAAATTACCCCCCGAGATGCTCAGCTTCGCAAATATTTGCTACCCGCAATGTCCCGAGCCTGCCGGACGTAACAAGACGTGCTCAATACAGTTTAATGCAAATAATTAAAAAATCAACCAACCCGATTATCCAAGCTATTCATCAGTCTTGCCATTTTTCCTTTAAGCTACGGAATTCTTGGTACGAAAACGTCTGTCTGTAGCTCCACTTAATTTTGACATTACTGTATTATTTCTAATCAACTGTATATATTTCTATCCTTAATATGTGAACTGTCATTGTATTAATAATATTTGTCATATGGACTATAGTCTGCCAATAAACTTTTTCATTTTCATTCATTTCATTTTCATATGTTATAAGGGTGTGTCAAAGAATATACACATTTGAATAGTTATAATTTTTTTCTGCCCTTTTGGTATTTTCTTTGCCGCTAAACAGTGTACAAGGTTGGGAGTTTCATCTGAATGAATTGGGAACTGGCTCATCACACGAAGATTGTAGAGTTTATTTTTCAACAGGCTCCTTTGTGGAAGCGCAACAAGTACGTTGACGATAATTAGGTCTGAGAAATGCACCATCCCGCAACACAATACTGCAATATGTTGAAAGATTCTGCGAATCAGGATCTGTAGGTACTGCCGGAAGACCTGGCCGAATGCGAACTGCACGGACCCCAAGAAACAATGGCAGCAGAGGCGACAGCAATTTAGTGTAGCCCATCCAAGTCAGATTGTCGCCTCTCGTAAGAAATTGGAACAAGCTGTAAAACCAAGGCCAGAATTTTGAAACAAGACAAAACTTTTCTCATATAAGGCGCAGGTGGTGCAGCACTTGAAATACAGCAAAAGGGAACACCGTTTACACTTTTGCCGAACTCTTACTGAAATGGTGGAGAATGATGGAACACTAGTAGACAACTTGTTCATCTCCGGTGAGGTTCACTTTTCCTAAGATGGACATGTGAACAAACAAAACTGTCGTTACTGAATGATAAAAAAACCCTAAGTTCTCATCAAAAGAAATTGCACCCAGCAAAAGTGACGGTATGGGGAGCCGTTTTATCTCGGACCATAACTGGACCTTACATTTCTGAAGAAGCGGGTAACAGTTACAATTGAGCGTTATCTGGAGATGTCGCAGAATTTCTTTCTCCAAGAACTTGAGCATCGAGGAATCGACATCAGAACGTGATTTTCTTACAAGATAAGGCTACGAGCTACACAGATCGAAACTACATGAACTTCCTTCAGGAGCAGTTCCAAGGCAAAGTTATCTCACGGTTTGGTACTGTGGCCTGGACTAGAACTCTAAAATCACCAGATCTCATGGCTCCCGACTTCTTTCTTTGGGAGTATCTAAACTCAGTTGTACTCTAAAAGACCACGTAACGAGCAGCAATTAACACGGTTTTGGGGTTTTTGGCTGTTTACCCTGCTGTATGAACACAATTTTAGCATTACAAGAACAACGACCCACCGGTGGTTCGTGTGGCACCCAACATGGTAAAGGACCTAACTGAAGAGTAAATTCGGAGAATTGATGAAAACACTAAGCACAATGAACAATATTTTTTGGCCAGCGGACGAAAATGCATCACTGATCATGGTGGTTACTTAGAAACTTATTTTCAGGAAGTAAACTGTTGAATAAGAATTGAAATCATTTTGCAAACAAATCTCCATTGCTTCTGTTAACAAAAACACTGATCATGTCTATTGGTGTACCGATTTATCGGAATTGACATCAAATTGACATCAAATTTAACCGATTGTCTTACCGATTCTTTGAAATTTTAAAAAAATTAACGACAAAATTAAATAACGAAAACTAATTACTTTAAATATTAGTATTCAAATTATGAAACTAATATAAATTATTTTATAATTTTACCGAGTAATAAAACAACTTAACATCACTTTGGCTACGGTATACAAGTAACAAATTCTGATACTGATATATGTGGAGCGAGCTAAAGAAAGCATTTGAGCAAATTTGAAATTTAAAAATATGAAAATTTAAAGTTTCACATAAGATTAGTAAAATTTAAGAAGGGAATTGATTCTTTAAAATCTAATCTATGCAAAGAATCTATATCGGGATCGGCAGTTTTTCATGGAATCAGCATCGGCTAATTTTGGAATCGGTACATCACTAGTCATGTCCAGTGGAATTAATTTCAAGAAACACAGCAGTAAAATAAAATGCGTCCCTCTTCTATGACACCATATGTATGGGCTACGTCGTGGCCAATGTCGTAACACCGCTATGAACATATTAAAATAGAAGATGTTCTCAATATCATATGCAGTTACACAATAATTTAATAAAGTACATAATGACATTAATGATACCAGAAAATATGGCATTGAAAGTATGAGCGTTTCCATTATTCTGTCCAACCCCTGTGTATATATATATATATATATATATATATACACTCGTATATGGCGTAACCGCTTCCCGGAGATCACCGAAGTTAAGCGACATTGGGTCTGGGTAGTAGTTGGATGGGAAACCGTCCTCCGCGCACAGATTATGTAGCGACCCGTGGCTTGGATCCCACGTAAAGCTGTAGGTCCCCTCCGTCATATGACCTTAGATGTTGCGAAGGAGGTTAAACAACCCCAATAAAAAAAAGTGTGTATATATATATATCATGAAAGAAGGGGCTAAGGCCGAGCCAAAATCAAGGTCTCTGAAGCTCACGATGCCTTTTTTAATTTTGAAAAGATTGTGTAATGCGTAAAATGCATGCATGTGCAGTGAAGAATATAGGGAGAAGCGTGTGTTTGCGAACCTGCTGGACTGCTCACAAGGGAGACAGGAGACGGAAAAATATCAGCAGAGAGGCCAGCGACAGGAGAAACGGAAGTTCCAAGCACTCTGTCTCCTGACTAACGCCCCGCAACCCTGAGTACTTTCCTGTTCGATTGGTGTCTACAATCTCCTCAAAATATATGTACGTACATCCATATATACATACACACACACACACATATGTATATATATATTATATATATATATATATATATATATATATATATATATATATATATATACACTAGTGGTGGACCGGATATCCATATCCGCATCATTTTTAACATCCGCATCCACATTTCTGACTGCGGATATTACCTCTAATAAATTATGCAATTTACAATTAAATTAGCTTATAAAGTAGCTTATGAGGCCCAGTCATGCACATTTCATGTAAAGTATTAGTTATTAATGAACAAATATAAACCTCAAAATATAAATACCATTAAATCAACAAATACTGCCTGTGCCGCTGTGCGTACTCCACTGGTTTTTTTTCACAACACACTAATTTTTCTGAATGAAATTGTTCGTATAAGATCAAGCAGTCTATCGTGTTTCGAACAAGATTATTGTAAATAAATATAAAAAATAGTAAATTCTTTAGCAAAAATAAAAATGCTAATTTTCTATAGCAAACACATTGCAAAATTTGCAGTTTCTAAAATTAGCAACATCTGACAACTCTGCCCGGTTGCGGTCGACTGGCGAGTCAAAAACTCAGAACGACCATCCGTTGATGTCAGTAGCTGTTGAGTGCTTGTCACGTGAATATGTATTGTGTTGTCTCCTACCAGCTTACCAGTGACGCCCATTTGATATAAAGGAAGCTACATTCGTGCAGAACGAACATGGCTTCCACTTCTAGTGAAGTGTGGAACTATTTTGAACCTGTGTCAAAGGACATTGCTAAATGCAAATTGTGTAACGCAAATTATTCTAGAAAAGGAAGAGGAACAACGAGTCTTAAAATTCATTGGAAGAGCAAACATGAGGAACAGTATAAGCAAATGATTGCGAACGAAAAAGATAATGCTGAGAAGAACAAGCTAAACGCAAAATATCACCGACGCCACGTAGAAAATCTTGGTTTTATCCGTCTAATGGAAGAAAGTTCACCACAGTATAACCTGAAAAAGCGACGATTCGATAAAGATCTCATCTGCAATGATATTTATAGCTCAATGACAGAAAAAATTTCAATATAATCAAATCATTGAGCGATTCCACGAAACTCTTTCACGACAGATGCTTGGTGTGATACACAGTCATGTGTGTCCTTGCTGTCACTCACTTGCCATGCTGTTGACATAAATTTCAAACAAAAACTTAGTTCTGAGTGCCAACCCACTGACTGAGCGTTATACTAGCGAATATCTCTAAGACGTTTAAAACGATGCTTGAGAAGTGGAACATTAGTGAAGCCGATGTCCACTGTGTGATGAGAGACGCCGGCGCTAATATCAAGAAAGCATTATTTTTGTCCTGCCTGAACAACCTGGACTGCTGTTCGCATCAGCTCCAACTAGTTGTCAAAAATGGAATTTCGTCACAAAAAGCAGTCAACGATATTATTGCTAAATGCAGGTCAATTGCCAGTCATTTTCATCATTCAACAATGGCACAAGATAAATTGAAAAAAAATCAAGATAGATTAAATGAACCACAACTACAAGTAGTGCATGACTGTCCAACGCGTTGGAATAGCACTCTCCATATGAGAAGAATGAGAGAGTTGCAGGAAGCGGTGTATGCTCTTTCAAATTCTAAAATAAAGCCGTTATCTGCACATGATTACACTATTCTATCAAATTGCATCCTTGTTCTTGAGTCATTTGAAGAAATAACTAACAAATTAAGCAGATCATCTTCGTCAATATCTGATGTCATTCCTCTCATCACAACACTTAAAACCATGTTGCAGTCCACTTCTGAGGAAATTGAAGGCATTAGGACAATGAAACAAACTATATTGACGGAATTAGGAAAAAGATTTGATGGTTTGAAAACAATGATCTGTATGCCATCGCAACGTATTTCGATCCAAGATATAAAGGCAAATTCTTCTCATGTTATGCAATGAATAAAAGTGAATGTGGGTCGGTTATGTGATGAACTAAAAAAATTCAGAGAAAAGAGAACGTCCAACAAAGAAACCAAGAGTTGCAGCTGAACCCATCCCTTGTATCAGTAAAAGTATGACCGAATCGTTAAGTCAAATATTAGCATCAAGTAGTGATGAAGAGGATGGTCAGCTATCAAAGGAGACATCCTAAATTATTGACCGCTATCACAAAGAGAAACGCATTGGGCCAGAAGAAGACCCCCCTAGAATGGTGGAGATTTCACAAATATTCATATCCTGCACTAGCTCAACTTGCTAGGAGTTATCTTGCGTGTCCACCGTCCAGTGTTCCAAGTGAAAGACTATTCAGTGGTGCTGGAATAGTCTATGATGAAAAGAGAAAAACTATCTGCTGAGAGAGCAGAAAAATTGTTGTTCTTGAAATTCAACTTACCTATCATTGAGTTTGAATATTAAGTAGCCTCTTTCAAATGGGTGGTGGTTGGAGAAAGAGGTTGGTGGGATGCAAAAGAGTTGGGTCCACGTCCCGCATCCTGCTAACACAGAAAACTGAATGAAACTTGTTTCATTGAATTTTCTGTGGCTGAAACTCTTGAGAAAGTTATTTTTATCATAATGAAAACGTTAATATTAATTTTAATTCTTATGCATTGCCTGCCATAATAGTAATATCACGAAATTTGAAAAATTATGTCATATTCATAATTCTATATTATATTGATAGATTAACTAAATATCCGCATCCGCGGATATTGAAATTAAAAATCCGCATCCGCAGATGTTGAAAAACTGACATCCGGTCCACCACTAATATATACATATACACATTATATTACTGTATATGAATTTTCTGGAAAGACGTTTAGCAAGAAAAAATGTCAAGCTCATTAAAATTTCAATAATTGATAACAATTGGTCTGTTTTGATAGTCTGTTCTGATTGGTCAAGTTAATATAAAATAAAAAACCAGATGTTCTGGGCTTCTGACTTATTCACTTTCCATTAATTTCTGCAACATTCGTGGCCTGTTCTCAAATTTTCATTCTGTTGACCACCACCTCTCCTCTAAATCTCATCTTTTCCTCACTGAAACTTGGGTGTCTGAGAAACTAACAGCAACCCCTTTTCTGTACCCTCTTTCTCTACACTCAATTTCACTCCAAAAGTGGATGTTGCGTATACATATGTACGAAATGACCAAACTTGTTCTCATATTCCCGAGCTCGAATCTTTCGAATTCTATACCCTCTGGCGATGGCTTACATGCCAATCTCAAACTAAATGTATCTGAGCTCTTTACCTTTCTCCTAATTGTACTCACCATCCAAAATTCTTTGACTACCACTTCCAAAGTGGAATACATTCTATCTCGCTCTCCCTTTGCTGAAATCTCCATTTTAGGAAATTTCAATGTTCACCACCACCTTTGGCTTTCCTCCCATTTCACTGACATCCCTGGTGAACTAGCTTACAACTTTTCTATCCTAAATGACCTAGAGCAGACTGTATAGCACCCTAACTAGTATCCCCGATCGCCTTGGAGATAGGCCCAACATTCTAGATTTATTTCTTACCTCTCATCCTCTTCTTACTTTGTGAAACTTCTCTCTCGGTTGGGCTCCTCCGCTATCTGTTTCCTGTCCTATCGCCCAAATTCAGCCTTTGAATCCTCCCAAGAGTCGCCGCCTTTGCACTTTGGCGCCGCTGATTGGGAGGCCCTTAGGCAATATTTCTGTGATTTCCCATGGAATGATGACCGCTTTCGTGGCCGGGGTCCTTCCGAATGTGCTGAGCGCATCACGGAGGTAATTCTCTCGGGCATGAAGGCGACAACTCCATATTCTATTCCTACCACTAATGCAAAAAAAAAAAAAAACCTTGGTTTAACTTTACTTGTTCTGATGCTATCCGCAACAGAGAGAGAGAGAGAGAGAGGAGGCTTTCAGAAGGTACCGTCGCCATCCAACTCCTGACTCTCACTCATCTTGTATTTCTGCCCGGAATCGTACAAAATCTGTTCTTTGACTCGCCAAAAATTCGTTCATCCGACAAAAAATGTGAAACCTATCTAATTCTAATTCTTCTCGCTCTTTCTGGCATTTAGCTAAGAACTTTTTCGACAACTTTACTTCCTCTTCTTTCCCTCCTCTTTTCCATTCCGACGGCTCAGTTGCCGTCTCTTCTCTCAAACTTTCGTTTCCAACTCAACCCTGGACGACTCCGGTGCTATTCCTCCATCTCCTCCTCCCTCCGACTTTACTGTGTCAGAAATTAGAATCTCTTCGAAAGTGTTTTTTCTGCCCTATCTGGGCTCAACTCCAGGAAAGGGTAAGGTCCTGATGGTGTTCCTCCTGTTGTTCTTAAGAACTGTGCTTCTGTGCTGACACCCTGCCAAAGAAGGGTGACTGCTCTCAACCGTCCAACTATCGTCCAATTGCTTTGATTTCTTGCCTTTCTAAAGTTTTTGAATCTATCCTTAATAGGAAGATCTTAAACACCTCTTCTCACAATCTTCTTTCAGATCGTCAGGATGGGTTCCACAAGGAACGCTCATACTGGCGATCTTCTTGCATCTCTCTGACTCTTGGTCATCCTCCTTTCGAGATTTCGGTGAAACTTTTGTTATTGAGCTACACACATCGAAAGCTTTTGATAGACTGGCACAATCTTTAATTTCCAAATTGCTCTCTATCAGTTTCTATCCTTCTTCTGTCTTCAGCTCTAATTTCCTTTGTGGCCAGTAGTATAGCCGCAAAAGGGGAGTGCAGGAATGTTGCAATTTATTACGTAATGTTGCAAAAGGGGGTGGGGTTGTTGCAAAAAATTCCCCAAAAGGGGGATGGGGGTTGCTGCAGGTGCAACAAGGGGGGGGGGGGTCATGAAACTTGGAGGCGGCGTTATCCCCCAAGAGAAAGGAGAGAAAGGAGGAGAGGTGTTCACCTGGCATGAGCCAAGTGCATATTAAGACCAGCCGAGTAGGCGTTGTTTTATAGACTCCTAATTAGCCAGTTCGCTTAGAAGGCGTAAATGGCTTGAGTTGCCAGATAGCGCCATGTATTCAGTTTGTGCTATATATTTAATTAATTAATTCTAATCGAAGACTGAGTTGCCAGATACCATTGTATACATTATTATAGACTCCTAATCAGCCAGTTGGCTTAGAAGGCGTAAATGGCTTGAGTTGCCAGATAGCGCCATGTATTCAGTTGCCAGATACCACTTTTTAGCATTATTATGGTGAGTTCTCACTAAACAATTAAAAGATTTCGTGCCATGTATTCAGTTGCCAGATACCACTTTTTAGCATTGCCAGATACCATTATATACATTTAGAATACCGTTAGTAGGTTTAGAAGGCGTAACATTTTATAATTATCCAAAAGAATTAAGTAAAACAACATTGCATCATTCTGTTTATTATAAATATATAGAAATAAATATACATTTCAATAATAAGAAATATACACACACCCACAATTATGGATATATAGAAAATAAATAATTTCAATAATAATTGAGGAATATGCATATAATCAAAAAAATATATACACGCACAATTATGGATATATATAGAAAATAAATATACATTTCAATAATAATTGAGGAATATGCATATAATCAAAAAAATATATACACAATTATGGATATATATAGAAATAAATATACATTTCAATAATAGAAATATGTATATAATCCTTCAATATAACAGTACAGGGGAAATATCACGCAAAATATATAAACACATTTCACTTTTTTTTCAAAATACTAAACTCGCACTTAATCGAGTTTACAATTACATCATTATTGCTCTGCATTACGCAGTATATGCGGTTTAATAATATTTCACCGCTTAAAGTACAGGGATACCTGTATTCGATATGAAGGGCTTTCATATCGTTCAGTACTATTTTTGTTCCCACTTTACAACCGTTTGGTAAGTCATCTTTAAATACGTCTAGAATACAATCAAAAGCACGCACAAAGAGTTCATCGTTAGCTACATTATTAAACACAAGTTTATAAACACGCTTTTCCAATCGAGGGTTTATTTCTACCGACTCGAGCTTTTCAATCGTGAACTCATCTTCACTCAACATAGCGGCAATTGAAATAATCTTTTAAATCGTTACGACAACTGCGCGTTATACAGGGTGTCCCAGAATTAACTATCTATTTCAATGAAATCGGACAAATTTTTTAAAAACACACTTTTATTTATGTTTATCATGTTTAATATGTGTTAAAAATGTATAAATTTCTAAATTTTTTCATAATTTTATTTTTATAATTTTTTCATTATCTGGTCCAATGAAAGACCGTCTGAAGTCATAGAATGGCAAAGAGACTCTCCAAAAGTTAACGTGTGGCTTGAAATGACCAAATCCAAAATTTATGGCCCATTCTTCTTTGCGGGAGCAACTGTAACAGGTACCGTCTACCTTGATATGCTTCAGCAGTTTCTCGAACCACAGCTTCTTGATGATGGCATTCTTGATAATGTTGTGTTTCAACAAGAAGCATTGATCTTTTGGCGATAAACCTTTGTTTTTATGAAACCCCATGCAAAGAAATCCAGGGTGTCAAATCCGGAGAACGCGGAGGCCAAGGTCGAGGTCCTCCACGTCCAATCCACCGATTCGGAAGGCGTCTGTTGAGGTATTCTCGAACAATTAGAGCATAATGACATTGTGCTCCATCTTGTTGAAACACAACATTATCAAGAATGCCATCATCAAGAAGCTGTGGTTCGAGAAACTGCTGAAGCATATCAAGGTAGACGGTACCTGTTACAGTTGCTTCCGCAAAGAAGAATGGGCCATAAATTTTGGATTTGGTCATTCCAAGCCACACGTTAACTTTTGGAGAGTCTCTTTGCCATTCTATGACTTCAGACGGTCTTTCATTGGACCAGATAATGAAAAAATTATGAAAATAAAATTATGAAAAAAATTTAGAAATTTATACATTTTTAACACATATTAAACATGATAAACATAAATAAAAGTGTGTTTTTAAAAAATTTGTCCGATTTCATTGAAATAGATAGTTAATTATGGGACACCCTGTATAAAGAAATAGTTCTTCAGGGTGAACGGTGTAGGTGAGCTCAGCCTTGTACCGATCAATTGCTTTGTACCAAAGTTCATGGTATTTCAAAGAGTCTAAACTTTTTAAATAAACGTCCAGCTCTAGACCATTCTCACCCTGTTCAGCCCTACACTCGGTAAACCCATCGAGCAGAGCGGTGTATGCGTATTCAAGTACTGTATCAAAATAAAGCATATCCGTAACACGCGCGTCTAATATAGGTTTCAGCTTGCGGAATCCGACGATTTCAAACATTCTGTCGAGGATGAAACGGTTTCGCGTAGGAACAAGAGCGTTATTATCAGAAGCATTCTTCCACATCAGCCGTATATCAATGCACGGCCGATCGTTATTTATACACAACGTACATACAACGGCGTATGAGGGTGCGTCACTAATCTGCTCTCTTCTTGTACCTACGTTAGCAGGTATTTTATAACGATCTTCACTCCACTTCTCAACTATCACGAAGATTCTATTCATCTCCTCGACACTTAAATAAACCCGTTTGTTTGTTTGTCTACATTCCGTTTCCAGTACATAGCTAACGGTACCGGATTTACGCCTGAACACGCGCAACGATTTCGTCACGGACACATCGTACGAGGCGTTGAGAATGCTGCTCAAAGGAAGTTCCATCGTATTCGAGGAGCGCACGTCCACTCGGTTCAAGCTCTGAGATAACTATGAGCCGTGTGAGGCACGCAGGTAGGCAGGAACGGTTCGACGGGCGGCTGACTCGATGATACGTGAATGGGTTGTTCGAACTCGTATGATCCGCGAGTCGCACCGAATTGTTGTACATATTGGGTAGGTGTTTTTCCGGTACAAGAATTAATTTCGGTTTTATCACTACCAGACTACGCACCAGACAGTTTACCTCAGGATAACGAACTAGGCACATGTTTTACTAAACATCTTCACACTCCGGCGCACTATTTGAGAGGAACATATGCTCATATTTTTCCTTTCTGCCCATCAAACGATACTCGTCTCTAAAGTCTGTTAAAAACTCACGCAGGGCACTAGCCACAACCTCACTACGAACCTCATCATGATATACATTAATATAGTGATAAAAATACTTAAGATTGTCCATGATCACGAGATTCACATTTTCAGTCGTAGGGTATGAGTAATCGACATGGTGTACATGACGTAATACCGCTTGTCACACCACCCATCCGCAAGACTCATTATCCATACCTGCTGCTTCTCTTCTGCACGCGTTGTTTCTTTTACTTCACGGTATATGTGAGACTTTATAAAGTTTAGCTCTGCAGCATACTTCAGCACATCGTCTGTGCAACGAAAGCCTTCAACGGTCTCACCAGAACATCCGTAGAGTATTTGTACATCTTGCAACTTCGCACAATCCAATGTGGTTTTAAAAGAGGCATAGGAGGGGGAATAGGAAGTTTTTCGGTATCCACCACATCCTGGCACTTTGCTGAATACCATTTCATAAACGTTGTACAAGCAATATTAAAGGTAGCCATTTGAATACACGTCTGATCTCTTCTACGCTGGCGAATACACGTCTGATCTCGGGCTTACTGCAGTCGACTGACCACGCAGGGAATCCCAGATAGTAGCATGACTCACGTTGCGGTCTTACAGTGGGCGGAGCTTAGAACTTTCACCTGCACACACACACACACACACACACACACAAAGGAGAAAGTGAAACGCTAATTGAAACATGATTTATTTAATAAACGAGATATTCAAGTTATATATATATTTACAAATACGTGTAATAAATCAATAGATACAAATTATATACAAGACAAATACGTGTCATCAATAGAAGCATCAAACGTTATGGTATCCAAAGGGTACGGTATCATAGGTACCAGGTAACTGGTAACGTTTCCTATAGGTGTTACGGCACACCTTCGTACCCCTAAGTTCCTTCACGCCCCCCAGCTTCTGCGCCCGAAAATTGTGGGTGCCTACAATTAGTTGGGGAGGTCGTTCGCCCTCATCATCGTCCAACACACTAGATCCTTCAACGATTCAAAGTTAACAACCCGCCGATTCGCATGGTTGAGCGTAATACCCTTTGCCTTCACGATATATTTCATTCCTCCCCCACCCTGACCCGTACCCCATAAGTTTTAGGTCCTGTTGAGACAAAAGAGTCGGCGTATGCGTTGTCCCCATACTCATCCTTGATCTCATCAGTGAGCTCGCCGAGGAACTCCCCAATAGCGGGCATGTATTCACCCTCCCTCTCTGTGAATATCACGCTATCTGTATCGGCATACAATACTCTCCGCCCAAGAGAATGCAATAGACCCCAAAGTTTTATACGGGCGTAGGCTGTTGTGAAGCTGGCCACAGGTATGTTTGTAACCCTTGAGGTATCTGTGGCCAATTCAGTGTTGTTGTACTTTATTATGTAAGTATTACCTACATTCACGATCTCCATGACCTCTTTATCGGGAGCATTGGCATAATCCCAGACATCACTATAACTTTGTGCCAAATGAATGTTCCCTTTGCCGGTATTCTGCAAATTTTCCCCATAGACTGTTTAGACACAACTTTGCACTAAAGCGCTTGCCAGGATTCTTTGCAATTTGGCACGATCAAGTTGTATACCTTCGCGGTCGCGGTAACGTTGAATATAGGCAGACTTTTCATCTTCGGTATCAACTCCTCGCGGATACCCTGATGCCTCAACCTTATCCTTCAAAAAGGCGTTTATATATGGTGTGAAAAGGTTGGGTAGCTTCTGAAACCTCCACACCTCATGTATCTTCAGTATTCTATAACCATGGCGTACGGCTAGGGCCAGCTCAGGACTTGTATATACGCCTCTGATCTTACGCTGGTGGGGTATATGGTTACAATCGCCGTTATCCTCTTCCGCGCACTTCACGCACAGGGGAAACATGAGCTTGTCGTCGATAACGACAGGTAAGATTGGCATCCATAAATTGCGTGGGGGGAGTACGTCTACGAAAGAGAGCCCAAAGTAACGATCATTCAAATTTCTTGAAAATTCATTGATGGAGGGCAGGTTAGGTCCCACCAGTTTCTCAGGAGCGCCCACGGGGTACGGATTGTTCTTCATCACGTATGGGTATAAAGAACAGAAATCGTAGTAATGGAGCTTCACGCCCTCCGTAGGTGGAAAGTATAGTCTGAATGGATTTGTACGTCCTCCAAACAAGCTATCACCACATTTGAGAGGATCCAGCACCATTGAACGCTTGATCGTGTTTATTTCCTCACGGTACACCTCGTCTGTCTCCATCCGTGCATCATATTCATGCTCCCACAAGACTTTGTGAGTGAACTGTGATCCTATAAGTTGATCGCGGGTGCGGGTCCATGCAAGACAGTCGGCAGGAGATCTACCGTGGATATCTCCGGCGATTCCGCACTCAGGACGGGGGCATCCATGCCACCAGCATCCGTTAAAGGAGTACACAGTCTTCACACCAGTGACACGGTTTTCACTTAACCCATCAACCCAAAAAACACGTCCATTAATCTTAATGGGTACTTCACCCGTGTTGCGGGCGTGCTTTATGTATACACCTGTCTGTTGCTGTAGGTGTATGAGCCAGTAAATAGCCTTGTGTCCGTAACTGGGGGTTGTTTCGGTGAATAATGGCTAAGGTGTCTTTAGGCATGAAGTTATTCTTGAACACCGTAAAACATAATGATGCGATGGTGGTTGCGACTTGCAGCGGATCGCATTTGAAACGGGCTATGTACATCCTTCTAAAGGCCTGGAAACATACTCTAAGCACGCGCACATCATTCACGCAATAACGCTCACATTCATCAGCTATATTATAAGGGTTACTTTCATTAAAACTGTTGTAGTATCGATCAAAGTCTTCACGTTCATCATACAGTCAAAATAATGTTTGGGGGTGGTGGGCCTACGTAGTTTAAAGTCTCGCTGGTGAGGAAAGTGTAAGGGAAGTATCCTTTGGAAACTTCAGCTGCTACTCCCATCACCTTGGGTAGCTTTGCTAATTTACAAGGTGTGAATAATAAAGTATCTTTAAATTGTACATTGCCTCTTATTTGCATCTGTATTAATTTGTTGCCTCTTTTCAATGGATCACCTGTAAATATCTCAGAGGATTCGTGTTCAAGCAACTCCTTATAAAGGAACTGCGTGTCAAACTTTGCCCCGTTATGGGCGAGAATATACACAGTCATTTTTTTGAACTTGTCGGCTAACTTGACAATATAGGACACAAATAGTTTCACAGGACTATCGCGGACATTCGTTTTAAAAACGTTTGTCCGTTTACCGCATTTGGGGCACTCGTCACATTCGATCCCCATACACTCATCACAGATGGTCTGGCTCACAAGTAAATGTGGAATTACCTCTTTGGTTTCAGCGTTCGTATATGTTTCTATATCGTAGTATACAGTTATACAAGGGTTATTTTTAGGCTTAGCATCTTTCATATAACATACATGCTTTACTCCATCCGCCTTATATTCCTCCTGGCATGTAGGACAGTGAATTTCGTCACACTTGTGCTTAAATTTCCCCCAATTATCCATTGTGTGAAACATACCACATTCACAGATTCTCATTTTCCTGCACGTGCCAATTGATTTATGGAAATCAAACAGTTATTATTGAAGAATGTGCGTCTACACACATCACAGTCTCTCTTCTCAGCTTCAACTACACGGCTTTCACATTTGGTGCTTTTACACTGCTCACATACCATGTGACATTCTTTACAATGTCTCACTATATCATCCGCAAACTCGAGGCACCCCTTACACAAATCATGATGTCTCCCATATTTTCGACTTTTGTCATAACTCGCGTAAAGCCACCTTATATTACGGATGGGGAGATACGTTGTCCCTGACAATCCTAAAATAAGTAGGGGTCTTGTACGATCTCTCACACAGCTTTTAAAAACATACACAGTCCTACGACGATCATCCAACCCAAATACAACTATGCGGACATTCATTTCCTGTTCTACCATTCTCAGCTCTTCAGGACCCATATTACAGTCAAATTCAAGTTCACAGTCTACAGCTAGTTTACGGGCACGTTCCACGTAGGCAGACCAAATTTTTTGAGTCCGTGTATTTTGTACAGTAAACATACGTGCTAAGAGTACTGCTATAAAGCCGCAACCACGATCGACGTTTATATGCTTTCGGTAAATAGTCGGAGAATTGAAGTTAAGAGTATACGGTATGGCACTATCACCCAATAATCGTCTACATCACCGTCATCTGACCCGAATCCAAAGGACAGACTCGTCCTGACTTTATGCTCGTCGCGATTCTGAAGAGCAAACTCTACAATACGCTGTACAACCCTGCGTAGCCCGCGCTCAATTCCATTGCTATACATGGCTCTAGGGTCGACCCTGACTCTATACCAATTTCTAGTCAAGGCTGGGGTGGGGGCTGCGGAGCGCACCAACTCAAACGTTATAACATCCTCTACAGAACGGGGGGCAACTGTGGCGGATGAATTAGGGGATATATTAGCGGAAGGTGCTGCTAGGGGGCCTGTTGCGTAGGAGGTTGAGGCTTGGGGATCTATTATTGTAGACTTAACAGAACGGGGGGGAAACTGTGGCGGATGAATAAGGGGATATATTAGCGGGAGGTACTGCTGGGAGGGTTGTTGCGTAAGAGGTTGAGGCTCTATTACTGGTGCAACAGGCGCGTAATTCGGTCGCTTTATACCTGACGTGGGGTTCTCTTCATCATACCTCCGCTTTGGACGTGCTACCGGTATCGCTGGTGAGGGTTCGTTGGCAGGGGAGATCACAACTACACTGTCGTCGAGGTCATCCGTAATGTCAATGATGGGGTGCTCTACCTCATCGTCATTCACGGTTCTGTGGGAGAAGAAAGCAAAATATAAGGAACAGCACTCAAAATTTGTAATATTTTGTAAATGACCAACTTAGGAGTGTGACGTGTTAGAAATGGACTCTGTAGAAAAATTCATTCACGAGCCCATCCACATGTATTATATCTGGACCTACAGGATGTGGTAAAACTGTGTTTATGCTTAAAATCATTAAAGAAAAGGGAGAGATGTTCTCGAAATTTGTGCATAAAGTTATATGGTGCTATTCGACGTATCAGTGTTCAACGAGTACCAAGATGATATTTTGTTCCACAAAGGCGTATATGACGTTAATTCGTTAAAGGGAAATGAACATACAATCATTGTAATTGACGATCTCATGTTGGAGATGGATAAAACGTTTGCCGAGACATTTACAGTATTCTCCCACCATCTTATTTGACGAGATACTACAACCCTCCATATATATAAAATCGAATTATAGACACTTACATTTCTATGGTAGTCCCTTGCGTCGGATTGTAAGGAGCGTCACTGCAAATATCTTCAACGGTTTGCGTTGGAAATAATTCATCACGGTCAATTGCGTTAAAAAGATTAATTGCAGTTAATGCTGCAGTGTCACCTTACAAATCCGGGGAGACGTACAGTTCGTGGTCCATGGTGGAGGAATGCCCTGGCAGAGGGAATGATTATTCACTGACGCGAAAATAGCTACTGTTACTCCAAACTGAAAAATATCCCCTTTTATATGCACAATCGCCAAGCTCCGCCCCAAAAGATTAAGGCCAGATGTTCGTAGTGATTGGCTGCCGGTGTAGCTGGGTGGAGCTATGATAAGTTTGTGTACCAATCAGCTATAACGGGTCCGGACGAGTAATGGCATCTTTATATTTTCTCCAATAGATTTAATGCTCGTATTACCCCTTTACCATGTCAATATTTTTTCCCCACTATTCCCGGATCACTAATGTAATCGAGAGGATATAAAGAAATATATCCTAATTATATTTTTAAAAAAGCATTCGGTTTCCACGTTAAACTGTAGGTCTAAGGTCGGGTGAAAACCTCAACCGTTGTTACAATTCGAGCTAGTAGTTATTATTATTAGAGAGAAAATCATGCATTAACATGCTTTGCGGTCATACTACTGCCCGGATCAAATGATCCTGTTATTTTAAATCCGGTTCAATAATCCTGTTATGTTGAAATGTGGAAGAGTAAGCAACGACTCCCTGACGAGATGTATTTCGATCCACAGAACAGCTGTTCACTGAAGGTTGCGCGCGCCACAGCTCTTATAGATAATGCAGGTCCTGAGCTTTAATTATCTCGATGAAAAGCTTTCCAATTCGGTGAGAAAGTTTATTATTATTACTACAAAGAAAAAATCGTGCATTACGATGTTTGAATGAACAAAACTCTGTCTCTCTCTCTCTTTCTATATATATACACAGTGAAACCTCGTTAAGTGTGTGTGTGTGTGTGTGTGTGTGTGTGTGTGTGTGTGTGTGCACACGAGTGGTTCATTCGTTTATTATATATACAAGCACAGATGGGGTGGGGGGAATGAGGGAGGACGATCGTGTGTTTTGAATTGTTTCCCATATCTTCCTCTGACAAAAATCTGTGTGTTAATTTTGAAAAATGCACAATAATGATAATAATAATATACCTTTCCATTTTTATTCATTCATTTCAATAAACTAAGAAGCTGATGCCATACAAGCTTGCAAGAGAAATAACCAGCGCCTTTAATAAAATCATTTTTTAATTACAAGTCAAAGGCACGGAAAGCTAGAAGAGCAAGTTCGCACCAAAATCCTTCGCGACCGCTCGCCCCTTTCAAAAGGCCTCGGACAAGCACGTGTGTTTCGCGTGCGTTTAATGATTAATTTCTTATAATAAATGATTCTCTTAAAAGGAGAAAATTCATTTGTTTTAAATTAATATACGTTTAGCTTCATTTGAATTAAATTAATATACGTTTGGTATTTTTTTTTTTTCTGATTTTCATAATATATACAGAGGCGTGTGTGTGTGTGTGTGTGTGCGTGCGTGCGTGTGTAGATTTGTGAATATGTTAATAGAGCGAATTCTTTTAATTGTTTAGTGATTTGTTTTAATTCGGTGAAAGTCCATTTATATATATATATATATATATATATATATATAAGGAATGACAAAATTAAATAGACGCAGCTAATATGGCTATATATATATATATATATATATATATATATATATATATATATATATATATATATATATATAAGGTAAGTTGAAACATTTGTGTGCATTTCGTCTGAGCTAATTTTTTGACGAATGTAGGTTCGCGTCCTACCTCAAAAGGTCTCGGGAAAACACGTGTGTTTCGCGTGCGTTTATTGATTAATTTCTTATATTGAGTAATTAATTTCTTAGATTATGATTTTGTTAACTAAGTTTTTTCAAAATTACGCATGTACTCTGAAAGTACTAACAATTCCTAGTTATTTGGAGTCATGAGAGATTTATCAAGAGCGGGCGGGAAGAAAGGTCATCGCGGTTAAAAAAGGTCCCTGGAGCATACAGGTGTTCTTCGAATTGACACAGATTCACCCTTTCCTCGTGTGTGTGTGTGTGTGTGTGTGTGTGTGTGTGTGCGCGCGCGCGCACACACACACGAGTGGTTCATTCGATTATTATATATACAAGCACATATGGGGTGGGGGTTTGGGGGAGGAGGGTCGTGTGTGTGTGTTGTTCATTCGTTTATTAAATATATATATATATACAGTACTGGCCAAATTATTAGGAATTTTTTTAAAATTTCATTTTTTGGTATAAGATGTTAAATTAAACCAATTTTAAACGTTGAAAAGTTATTTATTTCTACACAAGAATACATGGTCATTATTTAGCAATAGTTTAGTACTTAGTTTGACCCACCTTAGCTGCCATAATGGCTGCGACACGCTTCGGCATGCCATGAACCATTTTTTTGCATAATTCTTTAGTCGAACGAAGCGTGTTTGTTCGTCAGTTGTCGTTTGGTTGTCGTGCGATGCGGGTGTGTTTCTCTTTCTTTTACGTGTCATTGTAACTACCGTTTAATTTAAATAGTGTATTTACCCAATTTCGGCAATTATTTGTTACAGTTTTTAAGTGAATTTGAAAATGGGGCGAAAGAATGACTTGAGTCCACGGAAAATTGGGCAAATACAGGTTTTATTAACTTCTTCTACATTTAAACAAAAGGAAATCGCTGCCAAACTCCATGTTTCACCACAGTCAGTACTTCGTATTAAGAAAAAAATGGTATTTGGAGAAAATGTAGGCCCCAAAAGGGTTGGAAGATGCGGCAGAAAAAGGGTAACGACTCCAAGAACTGATAGACAGATTGCAATTTTGTCTCTTAGAAATAGAAGAGCTACTTGCAAAAACATTTCCAGTAGTCTAGCGGCTGATGGCATCAATATTAGTCGTAGAACAGTCAACAGGAGGCTTCTAACTGCCGGCTTCAAAGCCTACCGCCCAAGGAAGAAGCCCAGGCTCACTGAGGCTATGAAGAAGGCACGTTTTGCATGGGCAAAGGAACACATTAACTGGACTAGTGAGGATTGGGAACAGGTAAGAATAATATTTAACATTAAATAGAATGTTAATACAGTAAATACAGTATGCATAGAAGTGTATTTACAGTACGTGATAAAACTGCAGTAAAAATATCTGTAAAGCAGCAAGTCATACTGTACTTCGTTTTAGCTGTACTTCATACGCTATGCACTGACTCTTTCACAGGCTTTCTTTGATTGCAGGTGGTGTTCTCCGATGAGTCAACGATTGCCGTGCTTGACGATCGTGTTCAAAGTGTAAGAAGGAGGCCTGGAGAAGAATTTTTGCCTGAGTGTCTGATGAAAACGGTGAAATTTCCACAAAAGATCATGGTTTGGGGAGCAATTTCTGTGCATGGAACTAGTCGTTTGAGCATTGTTGAGGGGAATATGAACCAAGTCAAGTATATAGAAGTACTAAGAAGACGTCTACTGCCTCAAATAAGGGAATGGTATGGTAATAGACGTTGGATTTTTCAACAAGACTCAGCTCCATGCCACACGGCAAAGTCGGTTAAAAAATGGTGTCATGAAAATAGTGTTCGGTTGCTCCCATGGGCTGGAAATTCTCCAGACATGAACCCAATCGAAAGTTTATGGTGTATTTTAAAGGACGTAATCCATGAAACGCCGATAACAACAAAACACCAACTCATAGAGCGACTTATTCAAGTCTGGTTTCACTCTACACGTATTAAGGAATTATGCAAAAAATTGATTCATGGCATGCCGAAGCGTGTCGCAGCCCTTAAGGCAGCTAAGGGGGGTCAAACTAAGTACTAAACTATTGCTAAATAATGACCATGTATTCTTGTGTAGAAATAACTTTTCAACGTTTAAAATTGGTTTAATTTAACATTTTATACCAAAAAATGAAATTTTTAAAAAATTCCTAATAATTTGGCCAGTACTGTAATATATATATATATTATATATATATATATACAGATGGGTGGGGGGTTTGGGGGAACGAGGGAGGAGGATCGTGTGTATTGAATTGCCGTATGTTTCAGATTTCTTCGTAAGCGCATTGAGAATGTGTTTCATTGTAGAAGTAATAACATTATTATATTATTAAGATTTGGAGAGAAGGGAGACTTATCAAGAGCGGCCTGGAAGAAAGGTCCTCGCGGCCAAAAAAGGTCTCTCGACAAGCAGGTGTTCTTCGAATTGACCCAGTCCTTTCCTCGTGTGTGTGTGTGTGTGTGTGTGTGTGTGTGTGTGTGTGTGTGTGTGAGTTGTTCATATACAAACACAGATGGGGGATTGGGGGTAATGTACGGGCATGCTTTTGTTTTTAATTCGGCGAAATTCAATTTTTATATATATATATATTATATATATATATATATATATATATATATATATATATATATAGGTTGACAAATAGACAGTTATTATGATTCTTTCTATATATATATATATATATATATATATATATATAAACAGATGGGGGATTGGGTCGAGCGTGTGTTTCGGTTAATTTCAACTTTCTTCGTTTCTTTAGATTTCGTTTTTTTTTTTAATTTCTTCGCAGGGGATTGGGGGGAATGTACGAACGTGCTTTTTGGTTTTAATTCGGCGAAATTCAATTTATATACAGGGCGTCCCAAAAAAATGTATACACACTTTAAATACTTATAAAGGCAGTGTTTATTAAAATACATTTCATTTTCAAAATGTAATAGAATCTACAGACATTATTTAATTGTTTTGTCAACGCCTGTTTTCAAACTGACGTCCGTTCTGGTCCAGGCACTGCTGATAACGCGAAGCAATGGAATCGCAAACATCACGAAACATTTCGTTTGGTATTTGTGTGCATTCTCGTTCAATGGCTGCTCTCAATTCAGCGACTGTTGCAGGTTTTATAGCGTAGACTTTGTCTTTTAAGTATCCCCATAAAAAAAGTCTAGTGGTGTGAGGTCTGGTGAACGCGGAGGGTATTCTACGAAACCGCTTCGTCCAATCCACATCCACATCGTGCCAAGTACCACTCGCAATACTCCACTCTTCGGTCCGGATCATCTTCATTAATAGCATGGACTAATCTTGGAATGTAACTTTTCCATTGACAGCGCTTCAAAATGCGTTGGACAGACGATTCTGAAATTCCTACCTCACGACTCGCTTGCCGCACAGATTTTCTTGGACTTTGGTGATACTTTTCCAGTACTCTTTCTTGCTTTGTGGGGCTTGTCGATGTCCGTGGTCTTCCGGAACGCTTCTTGTGGACATTCTGAACAGTTCCATCGGCTTCAAACTTATCTCTAATTCGAGTGATGGTAAGTCGCGTTGGTGGATCTGTTTGAAACTCCCTCCTAAACTGTCTTTGCACTTCAACTGCGTTTTCACACTTCCAGTAGCATTTTAGAATGAATTTCTTTTGTTCAAAGCTTAGTCTGACTGCCATTATTAATTCTAATGGGTTTAACTTGGAAAGAAAGAACATCAATTGAGCTATCAGCTGTTAAAGTGTGTATACATTTTTTTGGGACGCCCTGTTATATATATATATATATATATAAAAACACAGATGGGGGATTGGGTCGAGCGTGTGTTTTGGCTAATTTCAACTTTCTTCGTTTCTTTAGATTTCGTTTTTTTGCAATTTTCTTCGCAAAGTTTCTTCTTTCGTTTTTCGGTATTTAAATAGGAATTAAGTGATTTATTGGAGCGTGTGTTTAAATGAATCTTCCAATTGATTAACTATATAAATATATTGTGGTATTTTATATGGTTTTTGCTATCTGGCAACTGAATACATGGCGCTATCTGGCAACTCAGCCAGAATAGAGGTCTATAAAAGAGTGAGAAGCTGATGACGGAGTCATTACAAGCTCGACTCCCAGCCGAGCAAGGACCTCTGGTCCTATCTCTTTCTGGCCTTTGGGGAAAACTCCGCCTCCCTCCAAGTTGCATGCCTTGCAATCAAAGGCGCATCTCTCTCTCTCTCAAGGAAAATCAAGGTGGGGATTCTATGCTAAGGAATCAAGGGGACTTTTTCGGAGCAAGACGGGTGACCAAGAGAAAACTCCGATGTTTTCCGGGTGCCACAAGCCAGATAATTAATAGGGAATTAGGCAAAATTAATATCAAGAATAAGAGTTGCCCTATCATTGTCCATGTTGGTGGCAATGACGTTTTTCTGGGAGGGACAGGAGGGCAGACAGAGCCCATTATAAAAGAATTTAAGAACCTAACTGACAAGGTTAGGGATAGGACAGACATGGGTATGGTCGTAGGAATTCTCCCTCGAATGCGTGCTAGTGATTATACTCTAAGTAAAGCCATTACCATAAATAAGAGAGTTAAACACATGTGTGAGGAAAAAGGCCTAAGGTTTGTCGATTTTTGGCCTACATTCTACGGAAATGGGGAATACTTTGGTTCGGACGGGATACATTTTAACCAGAAGGGGAAAAAGAAGTATGGTGATTTACTGAACATTAATTTGTATAATCTTTTTAAACTAGGACCCCCCCCAAACCAGTAATTGATCCTGCTTCCCAAACAGTTAAACCTACTCCCCCAGCAGGTAGTCACCCTCCCCCAGCAGCTAGTCACCCTTCCCCAGTAGTTAGTCACCCTCCAACAGCAGGTAGTGACTCTCCTTCCACGTTGGAGGGGACTCAGGCTCCTGCGGAGATTGTCCCCTCGTTAGTGAGGGGCTCCAACTCCCGACAGCCCTGGCTGTTCGGGAAACGGGTCGTGCTAGGGGGCGGTCAGAATAGGGGAGGCTCCCTCCGTCCAATGCTTTTTAATGCTAGGTCGATCAGGAACAAGTTTGGCGAGCTACGGCGCTCTTAGCATCAGAATACCAGGATATCGTTGCTATCACCGAGTCCTGGATTCATACTGATCGTAGGGACTACGTTGGGGAGTTCGAAATTCCCGGGTATAGAAGGTTTCGCAAAGACCGCACCCGTGGGGAGGGGGGTGGGGTACTAATGTACGTCAGAGACACGTTGAGTCCGGTTGACTGCCAGTTCCGGTCGGAACGGGAGCTGCTTGGCGTCGATCTGAACGTGGGAGGGACGAACTATAGGTTAATCTTGGTGTACAGACCTCCGCATCTCCTCCTCGAGAGGATACAGCCCTGTACACCGAACTCAGTAGCCTGCTAGGGGATAGGGTGTGTGTAGTTTTAGGAGACTTCAACTGTCGCGGCATAAAGTGGGAAAACAGGACTGCCGATGCTGAAGGGAGGAGGCTAGTTGACTTTGCTGATGAGAACTTCCTCACTCAGTGGGTCAACAAGCCTACACGAGGAGAAAGCGTTCTAGACTTAGTATTCACGACCGAAGACAACCTCGTCACTGGCCTCACCGTTGACGAATCATTGGGCGGGAGTGATCACGGTCTTATTAGGTTTCGTGTGTGCGTCCCTCGGGTGAAACGTAGTAACTCGAGAGGCAGTAAGCTCGATCTCCGGCGGGCGAACTTTGTTAGCCTCAGGGATAGTGTAGGAGAGATGGGGTTAGAGGTTGGCGGCAATGTTGAGGGAGTGTGGAGTGCATTCCGGGACGAGTTTATGGTGCTGCAGTCTGCTGCCATACCCTCAAAACTGGTCACCCCTGCTTCAACGCAGCTTAAGTGGTTCAATCGTGACATCGCTTCGGCTATCCGAAATAGGGAAGTAGCGTATAGGAGGGCAAAGGCCAATCGTTCCCACGAGAACACTGAAGCGTATGTCCGCCTGTGTAGGGAAGTGAAGGCGAAGGTTAGGCTAGCGAAACGTAACGAAGAACTACGGGTGGCAAGCCTCTGCAAGGGGAACCCTAAGGAATTCTTCAGTTATGTTAATAGTAGAAAGCCCATTAGAAGCATGATAGGACTGTTAAAGGACGGAAGCGGCGTTCTGCGGACCTCCGACGCGGACATCGCTAATGTGCTTAATGAGTACTTTGCGGGAGTGTTCACCAGGGAGGATACCCGCGTCATCCCCGAGCCAGGCGTGAGGCACGAAAGTGCTGGCCTGGATAGTGTTAGATGTACCGCGACAGTCGTTGCCGATAGAATAGACAAACTGAGCGCGTTTAAGGCTCCTGGGCCAGACCAGTTTCTCCCCAGAGTGTTGCGAGAAGTGTGCGACCAGGTGGCTCCCCACCTGGCTACAGTCTTCAACAAATCGTTGGAGATGGGCCAGGTGCCTGGTGACTGGAGGGAAGCCAACGTGACCCCTATCTTTAAGAAAGGATCGTTGCAGTGATGTAGTCGAGACCACCAAGTCCGAGACCGAGACCTGATCCTGTGACACCAAGATCGAGACCGAGATCAAAGGCTTGAGATCGAGATCTACCTTCCGAGATCGAGACCCTTAAAATTCGAGACCGAGACCAAGCTCATGCCCTTTCAATTTGTTTCACACCACTATGGAAATTAGACTATGTTAAGTATATTAATAAACTAATAACTACTTTCTCAGATGTAGTGTGTTGAATGCAAAAAGTGTAGCCTATAAATTAACAAATGAATATATATATATATATATATCTATATATATATATATATATATATATTATATATATATATATATATCTGTACTTTTTATTTATTTACTTCTTTTATATCTGTTACAGAAGGTTTAATGAACGTACCCACTACCCAGTTTGACTTTTGCATTTATTTAAAGCATGATAGGTGCTCATTACACTTAAGGAACATCAGCATGCTCAGACGTTCTGCTGAAGTTCGACTTCTGTGGGGCCTCATTATTATGCCTCCATGGCTAAATACACGCTCAATTGGAGCACTAGAGGCAAGCACTGTTAAAACAGTCATGGCAATTTTGGCCAGTGATGGGAATTTATCCCTTTTCTGGTGCCAAAACTTTATTAGAGAGCAGTTGTCTAAAATATGAGATTCATCGATCTCTAAGAGGTACCGTCGCAACTGTTCCCTGCGGTTCAAAATCTTCCCAGTTTTAACGTTCGTCTGCTTGGACCGATAGCTTTGATATTTTGCCATTAGTCTCGGAACTTTGGTTTGACTGTTTTATTTCGTCATCGCTGCTGTGAGAATGAACGCTGTCTCTCTGTATCTGCTCATTCTCCGTGCTTGTTTCCTGTATAGCATTTTTCCAACACCATTTCTATGAAAAATAAATTGACATATCGGTATTATAAACAGAGGCATAGCAATTAGCATAAGGTCTAAATAATATATATATATATATATATATATATATATATAATATATATATATATATATATATATATATATATAATATATATATATATATATGACATTAATTCAACATCCACTCAAAACAATGTGACTGATCAGTGAATACCTAGAGTCGCTTACTTTCACAAACTTTCATAAACATTCTGAATTGTGTCTGTTCAACCAAGCCATCATGAGTATGCCAATAACATGTATTTTTCATTACGGTCTCGAGAGGTCTCGAAAGGTCTCGGGGAGAAAAACCGAGACCGAGATCTAAATAGCGGAGACCGAGATCTAAATAGCGGAGACCGAGATCTAAATAGCGGAGACCGAGATCTAAATAGCGGAGACCGAGATCTAAATAGCGGAGACCGAGATCTAAATAGCGGAGACCGAGATCTAAATAGCGGAGACCGAGATCTAAATAGCGGAGACCGAGATCTAAATAGCGGAGACCGAGATCTAAATAGCGGAGACCGAGATCGAGATCTAAATAGCGGAGACCGAGACCGAGATCTAAATAGCGGAGACCGAGATCGAGATCTAAATAGCGGAGACCGAGATCGAGATCTAAATAGCGGAGACCGAGATCGAGATCTACAAATTGGGTCTCGAGATCGGTCTCGAGACCGAGACCGATCTCGAGACCTACATCACTGGATCGTTGACCATTTGGATTTCTACAAGCTGCTTGGGGACTCCCAATATGGGTTTAGACGGCATAGGTCGTGTCTCACCAACTTGCTCGAGTTTTTCCACGTCATGTTGAGTGAGTACGATAAGAGTAGGGCGATTGACATACTTTATCTCGACTTTCAGAAAGCCTTTGATAAGGTACCTCACCGCCGGCTAATGGCGAAAGTGCGCGCGCTGGGTATCGGTGGGGAAATATGTAGGTGGATTGAAAACTGGCTGAGGAATAGGCGGCAGAGGGTGGTAATTAAAGGGGCTAGTTCGGGTTGGGCCTCGGTCACTAGTGGGGTTCCTCAGGGTTCCGTTTTGGGGCCACTGTTGTTTATCATTTACATAAATGATATCGACGGTGGCATCGTCGGTCGGATCGCCAAATTCGCTGATGACACCAAGCTTGGGGCCAATGTTGGAACGCCCGAAGCGATCGAGGAACTGCGTGCCGACCTAGGTAGGATAGGAGAGTGGTCCGATAAATGGCAAATGCCGTTTAACTTGGGTAAATGCAAAGTGATGCACATTGGCTACGCCAATCCCAAGTCGGACTACTCGATGTTGGGTAGTAATATCGAGGTGACTGATTTAGAAAAGGACTTGGGTGTGCTAATTAGCAGCGATCTTAAGTTTACGAAACAGTGTGTAGAGGTGGAAAAGAAAGCCCAGAAACTATTGGGTTATATCAGGAGGCAATTTCAGTTTCGGAACAAGGAGATTGTGCTCTCACTGTACAATTCCCTTGTTCGGCCGAACCTGGAGTATGCTGTGCAGTTCTGGTCGCCCACCCTCAGGAAAGATATTGAGAGGCTGGAGCGAGTGCAGGCGAGGGCCACAAAGTTAATCCCTTCCGTTAGGCATATGGACTACAATCGACGGTTACGCGCCCTGAACCTGTTTTCGCTTGAAACTCGGAGGCTGCGCGGTCAACTGATCGAGGTTTTCAAGCTCTTACGCGGGTTCAACGATGTCGATTTTAGAAGTATGTTTAGTTTAAATGATAATCCAACTCGCAACAATGGTTGGAAGTTGGATTTGAAGCGGTTTAGGACTAGTGTGTGTGGGAATTACTTTACGTATAAGATCTGTGACACATGGAACAGGTTACCTTCGGAAGTTGTGAACAGTTCCTCTGTGGATTAGTTCAAGAAAAGGGTAGACGAAATCTTGCACACTATTTGAGTGTGTAAAGACATTTAGGACCTCAGTCTGCGGAAATTTCTTTTCCTATAAAATAGTTAATATCTGGAACCAACTTCCTCAGAGGTTGTTTCCAGTCAAAGTGTAAATGTGTTTAAAAATAGGCTAGACAAAGTACTGAATGCTCTCATAGTTTAAGACTAAAACGTAAGAAAACTCTGCAGGAGATCGCTTGCACGGTGTCTCTGTGAGAAAGCTAAATATAGAGCTATTTATATTCTCCACTTTCCTGTAAAATTTCCTTGGCTACTTTTCCAGGGTCAAGGTATTTTCTTCAACCTTTTCCGTACCTGCCTGGCAGGGAGGGAGCGGAGGGTGGGGGAGAGAGCCTTCTACTTTTCTATCCAGTTTTCTACTACTGCTAGGATAGTTGAAAGAAAAATAAACTTTTACAAAATTTTCCCTGGCACCCGTTGCCATTGTACCTCCTCGGTATGGGCCGCAAGGCCTTTTGAGGTACTTCTCTCTCTCTCTCTCTCATCTCTCTCTCTCTCTCTCTCTCTCTCTCTCTCTCTCTCTCTCGGGTTCCCGCAGGGGGTATAAAGGTTATACACATTTCTTCTGGATGTAGTAAACTTTATACTTGGGGTGTCACAGCCCTCCGGTCCCGAGTCGTGGGATTCTAGAGGAACTGGCTGCCAGTTCCTTTACGTTCTCTCTCTCTTTCGGGAGGGCGGGTGAAGTATTTTGCACAATCCCGTCTCGTGGGTTACTAGGACCCCATCCCATCCCTACTCTGTCCTTTTAGCTTACGTTAAGGTTGTTCTCCTATGACTGGGGGGGTGGGGGAACTTTTAGTATTAAGTCTTTTTCTCTTCTTTTACTATTAGGACCCTACTGCTACCTCATGCGTGGGAAGAGAGGCTTTGGAACCTCTATAAATAACACCATTTAACGCTCGTAGGTTGAGAGAGACTGGGATGGAGGGGTCCCAGGCGTAGGGGCGCGATGGAGTGTGGCTAGTGCCCCGTTAAGGCCATTCCTAACGCGTAATGGCCTGACCAGCCCCCTGCGACCGTTCTTTGGTGACCAATTGATGGTGTCTGGCTGTACTGCTCTGAGGTGAGAGAACTTTACTGCCCAGCTGGCTGCCAGGCCAGCGTAAAGTCTCGGGCGTAGCCTCTGGGTCTGGGGGGATATCCCTTGAACACTGGATTCTAAGAGTCTGGCCGCTTGTGAGTGACTAGTAAGACTTAGTAAGGGGCTGCATCTCGCTGTCGCTCCTGGCGGAAAATCCGTGATGCCTGCGTCGCGAGTGTTTGTCAGTTGGTAGCTGCGACACGTTTGGGACTGTCCGGCCCTGGGGAGACCTTTGGTCGGTGCGGAGGCAGGAGAGGTGTAGTCTTCTGGAAGGGATGAACGTCACTTGCAAATAGGTGGATGCGTCTACGCGCGGGATGAATTCACCCCCTACCCCCCTTTTTATATACTGGTCAGAACGTTTTTGATAGTTTTCATTGCTAGAACGCTTTATCTTATTCAAAGTATTCAGGGAAAAAAAAAAAAAAAAAAAAAAAAAAAAATGGCAGGGCCAGCTAAACTGAAAGCAGAATACTTTAAATGTAAAGTTAATCATTGGTGCGTTGACTTCCCTGAAGGTAGTATCAGCGATATCACATCCCTTAGTGTATGTTTGTTTTGTAAACTTAGAGACAACCACGAAAAGGAAGTTAAAGAGCTAAAGGAATTAGTAAAAAAGCTTGAAGCTAGGGTCGTCGCACTGGAAATCCAACCCAGTGGACAAGATCAAACTAAAAACACACCAGCAGATTTAAACTGTAAGATTAAGTATCTGGAAGAAAGCTTGGCACGCTTGGAAAACACGGTGACTATTCCGGAAAATAGAACGGAGGAACAAGAATTCAAATTGGTAAAAAATAAAAGACCCTCCAAACCAAAACCAAAACATAAGGATTTGGAACCCATTACCATCAAAAATAAGTTTCGCTTACTTGCTGATGAGGAGGATGAATCCTTTTTAATTGGTGATTCTATGCTAAGGAATCAAGGGGACTTTTTCGGAGCAAGACGGGTGACCAAGAGAAAACTCCGATGTTTTCCGGGTGCCACAAGCCAGATAATTAATAGGGAATTAGGCAAAATTAATATCAAGAATAGGAGTTGCCCTATCATTGTCCATGTTGGTGGCAATGACGTTTTTCTGGGAGGGACAGGAGGGCAGACAGAGTCCATTATAAAAGAATTTAAGAACCTAACTGACAAGGTTAGGGATAGGACAGACATGGGTATGGTAGTAGGAATTCTCCCTCGAATGCGTGCTAGCGACTATACTCTAAGTAAAGCCATTGGCATAAATAAAAGAGTTAAGCGCATGTGTGATGAAAAAGGCCTAAAGTTTGTCGATTTTTGGCCTACATTCTATGGAAATGGGGAATACTTTGGTTCAGACGGGATTCATTTTAACCAGAAGGGGAAAAAGAAGTATGGTGATTTACTGAACATTAATATGTACAATCTTTTTAAACTAGCCCCACTCCAACAGCAGTTAGCCCCACTCCAACAGCAGTTCGCCCCACTCCAACAGCAGTTAGCCCCACTCCAACAGCAGTTAGTTCAACTGCGTCCGGAAACGACTCAGGCCAGTTAGGAAAAACCACAACTTAAAATCACTCAAAACTGTGCTCTTCAATGCTAGGTCAATTAGAAACAAACTAATGGAATTTATAGCGCTTGTCAAAACTGAGAACTTTGATATCATCGGAATAACGGAATCCTGGATTCATTCTGAATCAAGGGATTTTGCAGGAGAATTTGAAATGATAGGTTACAAAATGTTTCACAAAGATAGGAACGGAAGGGAAGGCGGCGGTGTACTTTTGTATGCTCGGGACTCCCTGCACCCAGTAAACAGTAATATCGTATCTGCTCATGAAATGTTGGGAATTGATCTAAACCTAAATAATAAAGTAGTGCAGCTAGTTCTAGTATATAGACCACCTCACTACCCCGTGGATAAGGATATAAACTTGTATAACAAATTAAGCAGAATAGTGAATAATAAGATCAGTGTGATTTTTGGTGATTTTAATTGTGGTAATGTAAATTGGGAAAACAAAACAGCTGATGCTGAGGGCTCAAGACTGTTGGAATTTGCTGATGATAACTTATTAAGTCAATGGGTTGACGGGCCTATTAGGGGTAATAATAAACTAGACCTCATATTCACGAACGAAGATGACCTAGTCTCTAACCTGACTATTGGTGAAAATTTAAGTAACAGCGATCATAATTTGATTAGGTTTGACCTCAGGGTTCCAGTTAATACACGCGAAGACTCGTGAAAGACTGGATTTCTCGAGAGCAAATTTTGAAAGCTTCCGAAGTAGTTTAGACATGCTTGAAGTTCTAATAAGTGAGGATGTCAATGTCACCTGGAGCTCATATAGGGATCAATTTAGTATATTACAGAACACTTTTATACCCACTAAAATGGTTTCCTTGTCAACAGTCACCGAAATGGTTTAACAACGAAATTAGGAGGGCTATTACGGGAAGAAATAGAGCCTACAAACTACTTAAGTCGCATTTCAACCACACTAATTCAGAAAACTATATAAACTACGTAGGGGGGTTAAGTCCTTAATTAGATCAGCCAAACGTGATGAAGAAGCTAGAGTTGCCTCACTCTGTAAAGTTAACCCTAAAGAATTTTTTGCCCATGTTAATAGCAGAAAGCCAATTAAAAATTCTGTAGGCCCCTTAAAAGATAGAAATGGCGTACTGAAATTCGGTGATAAAGATATAGCTAATACGTTAAACGAGTTCTTCGTTACAGTCTTCACGGAGGAAGACACAATAGAAGTGCCAAGTCCTCGGATTACATATGATGGTGACATCCCGTAGAGACCATAAGTTTTACGAGAAATGAGGTACAGCAATTAATTGATAAGATGAATATAATATTCCCGACTTATTTCTTCCAAGGGTATTAAAAGAGGTTAGCCACAATGTTGTTGACGACTTAGTAACCATATTCAAACAATCAATCGAGTTAGGGAAAGTTCCAACCGACTGGAAGTTAGCAAATGTAACACCTATCTTTAAAAAGGGTGATAGGGAAAATCCTTGTAATTATCGCCCGATCAGTTTAACATCAGTTGTCGGCAAACTGTTGGAATCCATCATTACAAAACGTATTGTGTATCACCTTGAATCTAACAATCTAATTTTTTATTCTCAACATGGATTTAGGCGACATAGATCCTGTCTGACAAACCTGTTAGAGTTTTTCCATAATATGCATACACTGTACGATGCAAGTAGGGCAATAGATATAGTGTATCTCGACTTTCAAAAAGCCTTTGACAAAGTCCCTCACGCTAGATTGATAGCTAAAGTCAAAGGACTAGGAATCACCGGGCTCGTTTCCAACTGGATTGAGGATTGGTTAAAAGATAGAAAGCAGAGAGTGGTAATAAATGGAGTGGCTTCGGAGTGGGCGCCCGTCACCAGTGGTGTCCCACAGGGTTCCGTGCTGGGTCCTTTACTTTTTATCATCTATATTAACGATATAGACGTCGGGCTTCTAAGTGCAATCTCCAAATTTGCAGACGATACGAAATTAGGAAGTAGTGTAGGTACTGAGGAGGGCGTAAGAACGCTTCAGAACGATCTTGACAGGTTGGGCGAATGGTCTGCTACTTGGCAGATGCCATTCAACTTGGACAAATGTAAGGTAATGCACATAGGTTATAAAAACCCGAAGACCGATTACTCTCTCTTGGGAAGGAACTTGACTGAGACCGATCTAGAGAAAGACTTAGGAGTCTATATCAGCAACGATCTGAAACCGTCGAAGCACTGTGCAGAAGTCGAAAAGAGGGCCTTAAAATTATTAGGTTATATTAAAAGACAGTTCCAGTTTCGGAACAAGGAGACTGTAATGTCTCTTTATAATTCTCTAGTCAGACCTCAACTGGAATACTGTGCGCAGTTTTGGTCTCCATCCCTCAGGAAGGACATAGAAAGGTTAGAAAGAGTACAAGCAAGGGCTACAAAATTGATCCCTTCAATGAGAATGCAAAGCTACCAACGGAGATTGGAGCGCCTAAATCTGTTTAGCTTAGAGACGAGGAGGTTGCGGGGTCAGCTTATTCAAGTCTTCAAGATGCTCAAAGGAATAGACAGGGTAGATTACAGAAACTTATTCTCACTTAATGCCAATCCGACAAGAAATAATGGGTTTAAACTGGAACTAAAGACATTTAGGACCTCTGTCTGCGGAAATTTCTTTTCGTATAAAATAGTTAATATCTGGAACCAACTTCCCTCAGAGGTTGTTTCCAGTCAAAGTGTAAATGTGTTTAAAAATAGGCTAGACAAAGTACTGAATACTCTCATAGTTTAAGATTAAAACATAAGAAAACTCTGCAGTTCGCTTGCACGGTGTCTCTGTGAGCAAGCTAAATATAGAGCTATTTATAAGCACACCGGACAAAAAATTAGTCACCCCTCTCAGAATGTACCTAATAACGTGTGACGGCGCCTCTGGCCTTGATAACCGCACGAATCCGGCGAGGCAGAGACTCTACGAGGTTGTGCATGTACTGAACATCGATTTGCTGCCACTCGTTCATCAGCCGGTCCCGAAGTTCCGCCAGAGTCCGTGGGTGTCTATTCCTGCGCTTCACTTTCTGTTCCAGCCTGAACAACACCTTCGACGCATTCAGGATTAAAGGCTTCAATGGACCTGCGATGTACTCGTCGCCTCCCATCATTGGAGAACAAACAAAAACGGGACTCATCGGAACAAATTACACGTTTCCAATCTGCCGCAGTCCGGTTTTTGTGCCTCTGAGCCCATTTATAACGTGCCAATTTGTGACTTGCTGTTAACAGCGGCCTCTTCCGTGGTACCCTGCTCCAGATGTCCATCGCATGCAGTTCTCGTCGCAATGTCCGTTCGGAAATTGGTCGCTGGAGAACCTCATTGGTTTCTTGGAGCAATTGTTCTCTGGTTTGAAAACGATTTGCAGTTACTAGACGAGAAACATGGCGGCGGCCCCTATTGTCGAGAATTGTTTTCCGGCCACAGTTACGCCGTCGATTGTCAGTTGATTGCGAACTACACCACTCTTTGTAAACTCGCTGGACAGTACGCGTTGACACACCAACAAATTGGGCTACTTCAGAATTTTGTGTCCGTGGGCTCTGCCAAACACGATGGCTCCTTTTTGCCACTGAGTAACGTCTGCCTCACGACCCATTTTGCAGACTAAATCCAACACACACTTTGTTCTTCACCACCTCACGAAACATCTGATCCTGTGTGCTACGTCACCGCTACTTCTCACTTACCAATGCTAAAACAGCGCCCTCTGTGTGACCTTGAACTTCCTACTATCGGTGCTATTAGGGGTGACTAATTTTTTGTCCGGTGCTTATATTCTCCACTTTCCTGTAAAATTTCCTTGGCTACTTTTCCAGGGTCAAGGTATTTTCTTCAACCTTTTACCGTACCTGCCTCTGGCAGGGAGAGAGCGGAGGGTGGGGAGAGAGCCTTCTACTTTTCTCTCCAGTTTTCTACTACTGCTAGGATAGTTGAAAGAAAAATAAACTTTTAATAACAGGAACCTCCCAGAGTGGACCAAAAGGTCTTTGAGGCTCTCTCTCTCTCTCTCTCTCTCTCTCTCTCTCTCTCTCTCTCTCTCTCTCTCTCTCTCTCTCTCTCTCTCTCTCTCTCTCTCTCTCTGTGTACAATTCCCTTGTTCGGCCGCACCTGGAGTATGCTGTGCAGTTCTGGTCACCCACCCTCAGGAAAGATATTGAGAGGCTGGAGCGAGTGCAGGCGAGGGCCACAAAGTTAATCCCTTCCGTTAGGCATATGGGCTACAATCGACGGTTACGCGCCCTGAACTTGTTTTCGCTTGAAACTCGGAGGCTGCGCGGTCAACTGATCGAAGTTTTCAAACTCTTACGCGGGTTCAACGATGCGATTTTAGAAGTATGTTTAGTTTAAATGATAACCCAACTCGCAACAATGGTTGGAAGTTGGATTTGAAACGGTTTAGGACTAGTGTGTGTGGGAATTACTTTACGTATAACATGTGACACATGGAACAGGTTACCTTCGGAAGTTGTGAACAGTTCCTCTGTGGATCAGTTCAAGAAAAGGTTAGACCAAATCTTGCACACTATTTGAGTGTGTACAAAATTTTCCCTGGCACCCGTTGCCATTGGTACCTCCTCGGTATGGGCCGCAAGGCCTTTTGAGGTACTTCTTTTCCTTGTAACTCTCTCTCTCTCTGTCTATCTCTCTGTTTGTCGATTTTTGGCCTACATTCTACGGAAATGGGGAATACTTTGGTTCGGACGGGATACATTTTAACCAGAAGGGGAAAAAGAAGTATGGTGATTTACTGAACATTAATTTGTATAATCTTTTTAAACTAGGACCCCCCAAACCAGTAATTGATCCTCCTTCCCAAACAGTTAAACCTACTCCCCAGCAGTTAGTCACCCTCCCCCAGCAGTTAGTCACCCTCCCCCAGCAGCTAGTCACCCTCCCCCAGCAGCTAGTCACCCTCCCCCAGCTAGTCACCCTTCCCCAGTAGTTAGTCACCCTCCAACAGCAGGTAGTGACTCTCCTTCCACGTTGAAGGGGACTCAGGCTCCGGCGGAGTTGTTGTCCCCTCGTTAGTGAGGGGCTCTTCAACTCCCGACAGCCCTGGCTGTTCGGGAAACGGGTCATGCTAGGGGGCGGTCAGATCAGGGGAGGCTCCCTCCGTCCAATGCTTTTTAATGCTAGGTCGATCAGGAACAAGTTTGGCGAGCTACGGGCGCTCTTAGCATCAGAATACCAGGATATCGTTGCTATCACCGAGTCCTGGATTCATATTGATCGTAGGGACTACGTTGGGGAGTTCGAAATTCCCGGGTATAGAATGTTTCGCAAGGACCGCACCCGTGGTGAGGGGGGTGGGGTACTAATATACGTCAGGGACACGTTGAACCCGGTTGACTTCCAGTTCCGATCGGAACGGGAGCTGCTTGGCGTCGATCTGAACGTGGGAGGGACGAACTATAGGTTAATCTTGGTGTACAGACCTCCGCATCTCCTCCTCGAGGAGGATACAGCCCTGTACACCGAACTCAGTAGCCTGCTAGGGGATAGGGTGTGTAGTTTTAGGAGACTTCAACTGTCGCGGCATAAAGTGGGAAAACAGGACTGCCGATGCTGAAGGGAGGAGGTTAGTTGACTTTGCTGATGAGAACTTCCTCACTCAGTGGGTCAACGAGCCTACACGAGGCGAAAGCGTTCTAGACTTAGTATTCAAGACCGAAGACAACCTCGTCACTGGCCTCACCATTGACGAATCATTGGGCGGGAGTGATCACGGTCTTATTAGGTTCCGTGTGTGCGTCCCTCGGGTGAAGCGTAGTAACTCGAGAGGCAGTAAGCTCGATCTCCGGCGGGCGAACTTTGTTAGCCTCAGGGATAGCGTAGGAGAGATGGGGTTAGAGGTTGGCGGCGATGTTGAGGGAGTGTGGAGTGCATTCCGGGACGAGTTTATGGTGCTGCAGTCTGCTGCCATACCCTCAAAACCGGTCACCCCTGCTTCAACGCAGCCTAAGTGGTTCAATCGTGACATCGCTTCGGCTATCCGAAATAGGAAAGTAGCGTATAGGAGGGCGAAGGCCAATCGTTCCCACGAGAACACTGAAGCGTATGTCCGACTGTGTAGGGAAGTGAAGGCGAAGGTTAGGCTAGCGAAACGTAACGAAGAACTACGGGTGGCAAGCCTCTGCAAGGGGAACCCTAAGGAATTCTTCAGTTATGTTAATAGTAGAAAGCCCATTAGAAGCATGATAGGTCCGTTAAAGGACGGAAGCGGCGTTCTGCGGACCTCCGACGCGGACATCGCTAATGTGCTTAATGAGTACTTTGCGGGAGTGTTCACCAGGGAGGATACCCGCGTCATCCCCGAGCCAGGCGTGAGGCACGAAGGTGCTGGCCTGGATAGTGTTAGATGTACCGCGACAGTCGTTGCCGATAGAATAGACAAACTGAGCGCGTTTAAGGCTCCTGGGCCAGACCAGTTTCTCCCCAGAGTGTTGCGAGAAGTGCGCGACCAGGTGGCTCCCCACCTGGCTACAGTCTTCAACAAATCGTTGGAGATGGGCCAGGTGCCTGGTGACTGGAGGGAAGCCAACGTGACCCCTATCTTTAAGAAAGGGGATCACGAAAGTCCAGGGAACTATCGTCCCATTAGTCTCACTTCAGTTGTAGGTAAATTATTAGAAGGGATAATAGCTGATAGGATCGTTGACCATTTGGATTCCTACAAGCTGCTTGGGGACTCCCAACATGGGTTTAGACGGCATAGGTCGTGTCTCACCAACTTGCTCGAGTTTTTCCACGTCATGTTGAGTGAGTACGATAAGAGTAGGGCGATTGATATACTTTATCTCGACTTTCAGAAAGCCTTTGATAAGGTACCTCACCGCCGGCTAATGGCGAAAGTGCGCGCGCTGGGTATCGGTGGGGAAATAGGTAGGTGGATTGAAAACTGGCTGAGGAATAGGCGGCAGAGGGTGGTAATTAAAGGGGCTAGTTCGGGTTGGGCCTCGGTCACTAGTGGGGTTCCTCAGGGTTCCGTTTTGGGGCCGCTGTTGTTTATCATTTACATAAATGATATCGACGGTGGCATCGTCAGTCGGATCGCCAAATTCGCTGATGACACCAAGCTTGGGGCCAATGTTGGGACGCCCGAAGCGATCGAGGAACTGCGTGCGGACCTAGGTAGGATAGGAGAGTGGTCCGAAAAATGGCAAATGCCGTTTAACTTGGGTAAATGCAAAGTGATGCACATTGGCTACGCCAATCCCAAGTCGGACTACTCGATGTTGGGTAGTAATATCGAGGTGACTGATTTAGAAAAGGACTTGGGTGTGCTAATTAGCAGCGACCTTAAGTTTACGAAACAGTGTGTAGAGGTGGAAAAGAAAGCCCAGAAACTATTGGGTTATATCAGGAGGCAATTTCAGTTTCGGAACAAGGAGATTGTGCTCTCACTGTACAATTCCCTTGTTCGGCCGCACCTGGAGTATGCTGTGCAGTTCTGGTCGCCCACCCTCAGGAAAGATATTGAGAGGCTGGAGCGAGTGCAGGCGAGGGCCACAAAGTTAATCCCTTCCGTTAGGCATATGGGCTACAATCGACGGTTACGCGCCCTGAACTTGTTTTCGCTTGAAACTCGGAGGCTGCGCGGTCAACTGATCGAGGTTTTCAAGCTCTTACGCGGGTTCAACGATGTCGATTTTAGAAGTATGTTTAGTTTAAATGATAACCCAACTCGCAACAATGGTTGGAAGTTGGATTTGAAACGGTTTAGGACTAGTGTGTGTGGGAATTACTTTACGTATAAGATCTGTGACACATGGAACAGGTTACCTTCGGAAGTTGTGAACAGTTCCTCTGTGGATCAGTTCAAGAAAAGGTAGACGAAATCTTGCACACTATTTGAGTGTGTAAAGACATTTAGGACCTCAGTCTGCGGAAATTTCTTTTCCTATAAAATAGTTAATATCTGGAACCAACTTCCCTCAGAGGTTGTTTCCAGTCAAAGTGTAAATGTGTTTAAAAATAGGCTAGACAAAGTACTGAATACACTCATAGTTTAAGACTAAAACCTAGAAAACTCTGCAGGAGTCGCTTGCACGGTGTCTCTGTGAGCAAGCTAAATATAGAGCTATTTATATATTCTCCACTTTCCTGTAAAATTTCCTTGGCTACTTTTCCAGGGTCAAGGTATTTTCTTCAACCTTTTTCCGTACCTGCCTCTGGCAGGGAGGGAGCGGAGGGTGGGGAGAGAGCCTTCTACTTTTCTATCCAGTTTTCTACTACTGCTAGGATAGTTGAAAGACACAAAATTTTCCCTGGCACCCGTTGCCATTGGTACCTCCTCGGTATGGGCCGCAAGGCCTTTTGAGGTACTTCTTTTCCTTGTAACTTGTAACTCTCTCTCTTCTCTCTCTCTCTCTCTCTCTCTCTCTCCGCAGGGGGTATAAAGGTTATGACATTTTTCTGGATGTTGTAAACTTTATACTTGGGGTGTGACAGCCCTCCGGTCCCGAGTCGTGGGATTCTAGAGAAATTGGCTGCCAGTTCTTTAGGTTCTCTCTCTCTTTCGGGAGGGCGGGTAAAGTATGTTGTACAATCCTGTCCCGTGGGTTACTAGGACCCCATCCCATCCCTACTCTGTCCTTTTAGCTTACATTAAGGATGTTCTCCTCTGACTGAAAAAAAAAAAAAAAAAAACTTTAGTATAAGTATTTTTCTCTTCTTTTACTATTAGGACCCTACTGCTACCTCATGCGTGGGAAGAGAGGCTTTGGAACCTCTATAAATAACACCATTTAACGCTCGTAGGTTGTGAGAGACTGGGATGGAGGGGTCCCAGGCGTAGGGGCGCGATGAATGGAGTGTGGCTAGTGCCCCGTTAAGCCCATTCCTAACGCGTAATGGCCTGACCAGCCCCCTGCGACCGTTCTTTGGTGACCAATTGATGGTGCTTGGCTGTACTGCTCTGAGGTGAGAGAGCTTTACTGCCCAGCTGGCTGCCAGGCCAGCGTAAAGTCTCGGGCGTAGCTCTGGGTCTGGTGGGATATCCCTTGAACACTGGATTCTAAGAGTTGGCCGCTTGTGAGTGACTAGTAAGACTTAGTAAGGGGCTGCATCTCGCTGTCGCTCCTGGCGGAAAATCCGTGATGCCTGCGTCGCGAGTGTTTGTCAGTTGGTAGCTGCGACACGTTTGGGATTCCGGCCCTGGGGAGACCTTTGGTCGGTGCGGCAGCAGCGAGAGGTGTAGTCTTCTGGAAGGGATGAACGTCACTTGCAAGTAGGTGGATGCGTCTACGCGCGGGATGAATTCACCCCCCCCCCCTTTTTTATATACTGGTCAGAACGTTTTTGATAGTTTTCATTGCTAGAACGCTTTATCTTATTCAGAGTATTCAGAAAAAAAAAAAAAATATGGCAGGGCCAGCTAAATTGAAAGCAGAATGCTTTAAATGTAAAGTTAATCATTGGTGCGTTGACTTCCCTGAAGGTAGTATCAGCGATATCACATCCCTTAGTGTATGTTTGTTTTGTAAACTTAGAGACAACCACGAAAAGGAAGTTAAAGAGCTAAAGGAATTAGTAAAAAAGCTTGAAGCTAGGGTCGTCGCACTGGAAATCCAACCCAGTGGACAAGATCAAACTAAAAACACACCAGCAGATTTAAACTGTAAGATTAAGCATCTAGAACAAAGCGTGGCACGCTTGGAAAACACGTGACTATTCCGGAAAATAGAACGGAGGAACAAGAATTCAAATTGGTCAAAAATAAAAGACCCTCCAAACCAAAACCAAAACATAAGGATTTGGAACCCATTACCATCAAAAATAAGTTTCACTTACTTGCTGATGAGGAGGATGAATCCTTTTTAATTGGGGATTCTATGGTAAGGAATCAAGGGGACTTTTTCGGAGCAAGACGGTGACCAAGAGAAAACTCCGATGTTTTCCGGGTGCCACAAGCCAGATAATTAATAGGGAATTAGGCAAAATTAATATCAAGAATAAGAGTTGCCCTATCATTGTCCATGTTGGTGGCAATGACGTTTTTCTGGGAGGGACAGGAGGGCAGACAGAGCCATTATAAAAGAATTTAAGAACCTAACTGACAAGGTTAGGGATAGGACAGACATGGGTATGGTCGTAGGAATTCTCCCTCGAATGCGTGCTAGTGACTATACTCTAAGTAAAGCCATTAGCATAAATAAAAGAGTTAAACGCATGTGTGATGAAAAAGGCCTAAAGTTTGTCGATTTTTGGCCTACATTCTACGGAAATGGGGAATACTTTGGTTCGGACGGGATACATTTTAACCAGAAGGGGAAAAAAAGTATGGTGATTTACTGAACATTAATTGTACAATCTTTTTAAACTAGGACCCCCCCCAACCAGCAGTTAGCCCCCTCCCAGCAGTTAGCCCCCCTCCAACAGCAGTTAGCCCCACTCCAACAGCAGTTAGCCCCACTCCAACAGCAGTTAGTTCAACTGCGTCGGAAACGACTCAGGCCAGTTAGGAAAAACCACAACTTAAAATCACTCAAAACTGTGCTCTTCAATGCTAGGTCAATTAGAAACAAACTAATGGAATTTATAGCGCTTGTCAAAACTGAGAACTTTGATATCATCGGAATAACGGAATCCTGGATTCATTCTGAATCAAGGGATTTTGCAGGAGAATTTGAAATGATAGGTTACAAAATGTTTCACAAAGATAGGAACGGAAGGGAAGGCGGCGGTGTACTTTTGTATGCTCGGGACTCCCTGCACCCAGTAAACAGTAATATCGTATCTGCTCATGAAATGTTGGGAATTGATCTAAACCTAAATAATAAAGTAGTGCAGCTACTTCTAGTATATAGACCACCTCACTACCCCGTGATAAGGATATAAACTTGTATAACAAATTAAGCAGAATAGTGAATAATAAGATCAGTGTGATTTTTGGTGATTTTAATTGTGGTAATGTAAATTGGGAAAACAAAACAGCTGATGCTGAGGGCTCAAGACTGTTGGAATTTGCTGATGATAACTTATTAAGTCAATGGGTTGACGGGCCTATAGGGGTAATAATAAACTAGACCTCATATTCACGAACGAAGATGACCTAGTCTCTAACCTGACTATTGGTGAAAATTTAAGTAACAGCGATCATAATTTGATTAGGTTTGACCTCAGGGTTCCAGTTAATACACGCGAAGACTCGTGAAAGACTGGATTTCTCGAGAGCAAATTTTGAAAGCTTCCGAAGTAGTTTAGACATGCTTGAAGTTCTAATAAGTGAGGATGTCAATGTCACCTGGAGCTCATATAGGGATCAATTTAGTATATTACAGAACACTTTTATACCCACTAAAATGGTTTCCTTGTCAACAAAGTCACCGAAATGGTTTAACAACGAAATTATGAGGGCTATTACGGGAAGAAATAGAGCCTACAAACTACTTAAGTCGCATTTCAACCACACTAATTCAGAAAACTATATAAACTTACGTAGGGGGGTTAAGTCCTTAATTAGATCAGCCAAACGTGATGAAGAAGCTAGAGTTGCCTCACTCTGTAAAGTTAACCCTAAAGAATTTTTGGCCCATGTTAATAGCAGAAAGCCAATTAAAAATTCTGTAGGCCCCTTAAAAGATAGAAATGGCGTACTGAAATTCGGTGATAAAGATATAGCTAATACGTTAAACGAGTTCTTCGTTACAGTCTTCACGGAGGAAGACACAATAGAAGTGCCAAGTCCTCGGATTACATATATGATGGTGACAATCCCGTAGAGACCATAACTTTTACGAGAAATGAGGTACAGCAATTAATTGATAAGTCAGGACCAGGTGATTTGTATTTATTCATCTTATTTCTTCCAAGGGTATTAAAAGAGGTTAGCCACAATGTTGTTGACGACTTAGTAACCATATTCAAACAATCAATCGAGTTAGGGAAAGTTCCAACCGACTGGAAGTTAGCAAATGTAACACCTATCTTTAAAAAGGGTGATAGGGAAAATCCTTGTAATTATCGCCCGATCAGTTTAACATCAGTTGTCGGCAAACTGTTGGAATCCATCATTACAAAACGTATTGTGTATCACCTTGAATCTAACAATCTAATTTTTTATTCTCAACATGGATTTAGGCGACATAGATCCTGTCTGACAAACCTGTTAGAGTTTTTCCATAATATGCATACACTGTACGATGCAAGTAGGGCAATAGATATAGTGTATCTCGACTTTCAAAAAGCCTTTGACAAAGTCCCTCACGCTAGATTGATAGCTAAAGTCAAAGGACTAGGAATCACCGGGCTCGTTTCCAACTGGATTGAGGATTGGTTAAAAGATAGAAAGCAGAGAGTGGTAATAAATGGAGTGGCTTCGGAGTGGGCGCCCGTCACCAGTGGTGTCCCACAGGGTTCCGTTCTGGGTCCTTTACTTTTTATCATCTATATTAACGATATAGACGTCGGGCTTCTAAGTGCAATCTCCAAATTTGCAGACGATACGAAATTAGGAAGTAGTGTAGGTACTGAGGAGGGTAAGAACGCTTCAGAACGATCTTGACAGGTTGGGCGAATGGTCTGCTACTTGGCAGATGCCATTCAACTTGGACAAATGTAAGGTAATGCACATAGGTTATAAAAACCCGAAGACCGATTACTCTCTCTTGGGAAGGAACTTGACTGAGACCGATCTAGAGAAAGACTTAGGAGTCTATATCAGCAACGATCTGAAACCGTCGAAGCACTGTGCAGAAGTCGAAAAGAGGGCCTTAAAATTATTAGGTTATATTAAAAGACAGTTCCAGTTTCGGAACAAGGAGACTGTAATGTCTCTTTATAATTCTCTAGTCAGACCTCAACTGGAATACTGTGCGCAGTTTTGGTCTCCATCCCTCAGGAAGGACATAGAAAGGTTAGAAAGAGTACAAGCAAGGGCTACAAAATTGATCCCTTCAATGAGAATGCAAAGCTACCAACGGAGATTGGAGCGCCTAAATCTGTTTAGCTTAGAGACGAGGAGGTTGCGGGGTCAGCTTATTCAAGTCTTCAAGATGCTCAAAGGAATAGACAGGGTAGATTACAGAAACTTATTCTCACTTAATGCCAATCCGACAAGAAATAATGGGTTTAAACTGGAACTAAAGACATTTAGGACCTCTGTCTGCGGAAATTTCTTTTCCTATAAAATAGTTAATATCTGGAACCAACTTCCCTCAGAGGTTGTTTCCAGTCAAAGTGTAAATGTGTTTAAAAATAGGCTAGACAAAGTACTGAATACTCTCATAGTTTAAGATTAAAACATAAGAAAACTCTGCAGGAGTTCGCTTGCACGGTGTCTCTGTGAGCAAGCTAAATATAGAGCTATTTATAAGCACACCGGACAAAAAATTAGTCACCCCTCTCAGAATGTACCTAATAACGTGTGACGGCGCCTCTGGCCTTGATAACCGCACGAATCCGGCGAGGCAGAGACTCTACGAGGTTGTGCATGTACTGAACATCGATTTGCTGCCACTCGTTCATCAGCCGGTCCCGAAGTTCCGCCAGAGTCCGTGGGTGTCTATTCCTGCGCTTCACTTTCTGTTTCCAGCCTGAACAACACCTTCGACGCATTCAGGATTAAAGGCTTCAATGGACCTGCGATGTACTCGTCGCCTCCCATCATTGGAGAACAAACAAAAACGGGACTCATCGGAACAAATTACACGTTTCCAATCTGCCGCAGTCCGGTTTTTGTGCCTCTGAGCCCATTTATAACGTGCCAATTTGACTTGCTGTTAACAGCGGCCTCTTCGTGGTACCCTGCTCCAGATGTCCATCGCATGCAGTTCTCGTCGCAATGTCCGTTCGGAAATTGGTCGCTGGAGAACCTCATTGGTTTCTTGGAGCAATTGTTCTCTGGTTTGAAAACGATTTGCAGTTACTAGACGAGAAACATGGCGGCGGCCCCTATTGTCGAGAATTGTTTTCCGGCCACAGTTACGCCGTCGATTGTCAGTTGATTGCGAACTACACCACTCTTTGTAAACTCGCTGGACAGTACGCGTTGACACACAACATTGGGCTACTTCAGAATTTGTGTCCGTGGGCTCTGCCAAACACGATGGCTCCTTTTTGCCACTGAGTAACGTCTGCCTCACGACCCATTTTGCAGACTAAATCCAACACACACTTTGTTCTTCACCACCTCACGAAACATCTGATCCTGTGTGCTACGTCACCGCTACTTCTCACTTACCAATGCTAAAACAGCGCCCTCTGTGTGACCTTGAACTTCCTACTATCGGTGCTATTAGGGGTGACTAATTTTTGTCCGGTGCTTATATTCTCCACTTTCCTGTAAAATTTCCTTGGCTACTTTTCCAGGGTCAAGGTATTTCTTCAACCTTTTACCGTACCTGCCTCTGGCAGGGAGAGAGCGGAGGGTGGGGAGAGAGCCTTCTACTTTTCTCTCCAGTTTTCTACTACTGCTAGGATAGTTGAAAGAAAAATAAACTTTTAATAACAGGAACCTCCCAGAGTGGACCAAAAGGTCTTTGAGGCTCTCTCTCTCTCTCTCTCTCTCTCTCTCTCTCTTTCTCTCTCTCTCTCTCTCTCTCTCTCTCTCTCTCTCTCTGTGTGTACAATTCCCTTGTTCGGCCGCACCTGGAGTATGCTGTGCAGTTCTGGTCACCCACCCTCAGGAAAGATATTGAGAGGCTGGAGCGAGTGCAGGCGAGGGCCACAAAGTTAATCCCTTCCGTTAGGCATATGGGCTACAATCGACGGTTACGCGCCCTGAACTTGTTTCGCTTGAAACTCGGAGGCTGCGCGGTCAACTGATCGAAGTTTTCAAACTCTTACGCGGGTTCAACGATGCGATTTTAGAAGTATGTTTAGTTTAAATGATACCCAACTCGCAACAATGGTTGGAAGTTGGATTTGAAACGGTTTAGGACTAGTGTGTGTGGGAATTACTTTACGTATAACATGTGACACATGGAACAGGTTACCTTCGGAAGTTGTGAACAGTTCCTCTGTGGATCAGTTCAAGAAAAGGTTAGACCAAATCTTGCACACTAAAGAGTGTGTACAAAATTTTCCCTGGCACCCGTTGCCATTGGTACCTCCTCGGTATGGGCCGCAAGGCCTTTTGAGGTACTTCTTTTCCTTGTAACTCTCTCTCTCTCTGTCTATCTCTCTGTTTGTCGATTTTTGGCCTACATTCTACGGAAATGGGGAATACTTTGGTTCGGACGGGATACATTTTAACCAGAAGGGGAAAAAGAAGTATGGTGATTTACTGAACATTAATTTGTATAATCTTTTTAAACTAGGACCCCCCAAACCAGTAATTGATCCTGCTTCCCAAACAGTTAAACCTACTCCCCCAGCAGTTAGTCACCCTCCCCCAGCAGTTAGTCACCCTCCCCCAGCAGCTAGTCACCCTCCCCCAGCAGCTAGTCACCCTCCCCCAGCAGCTAGTCACCCTTCCCCAGTAGTTAGTCACCCTCCAACAGCAGGTAGTGACTCTCCTTCCACGTTGGAGGGGACTCAGGCTCCTGCGGAGTTTGTCCCCTCGTTAGTGAGGGGCTCTTCAACTCCCGACAGCCCTGGCTGTTCGGGAAACGGGTCGTGCTAGGGGGCGGTCAGAATAGGGAGGCTCCCTCCGTGCAATGCTTTTTAATGCTAGGTCGATCAGGAACAAGTTTGGCGAGCTACGGGCGCTCTTAGCATCAGAATACCAGGATATCGTTGCTATCACCGAGTCCTGGATTCATACTGATCGTAGGGACTACGTTGGGGAGTTCGAAATTCCCGGGTATAGAATGTTTCGCAAAGACCGCACCCGTGGGGGGGGGGTGGGGTACTAATATACGTCAGGGACACGTTGAGTCCGGTTGACTGCCAGTTCCGGTCGGAACGGGAGCTGCTTGGCGTCGATCTGAACGTGGGAGGGACGAACTATAGGTTAATCTTGGTGTACAGACCTCCGCATCTCCTCCTCGAGGAGGATACAGCCCTGTACACCGAACTCAGTAGCCTGCTAGGGGATAGGGTGTGTGTAGTTTTAGGAGACTTCAACTGTCGCGGCATAAAGTGGGAAAACAGGACTGCCGATGCTGAAGGGAGGAGGCTAGTTGACTTTGCTGATGAGAACTTCCTCACTCAGTGGGTCAACGAGCCTACACGAGGCGAAAGCGTTCTAGACTTAGTATTCACGACCGAAGACAACCTCGTCACTGGCCTCACCGTTGACGAATCATTGGGCGGGAGTGATCACGGTCTTATTAGGTTCCGTGTGTGCGTCCCTCGGGTGAAGCGTAGTAACTCGAGAGGCAGTAAGCTCGATCTCCGGCGGGCGAACTTTGTTAGCCTCAGGGATAGCGTAGGAGAGATGGGGTTAGAGGTTGGCGGCGATGTTGAGGGAGTGTGGAGTGCATTCCGGGACGAGTTTATGGTGCTGCAGTCTGCTGCCATACCCTCAAAACCGGTCACCCCTGCTTCAACGCAGCCTAAGTGGTTCAATCGTGACATCGCTTCGGCTATCCGAAATAGGAAAGTAGCGTATAGGAGGGCGAAGGCCAATCGTTCCCACGAGAACACTGAAGCGTATGTCCGACTGTGTAGGGAAGTGAAGGCGAAGGTTAGGCTAGCGAAACGTAACGAAGAACTACGGGTGGCAAGCCTCTGCAAGGGGAACCCTAAGGAATTCTTCAGTTATGTTAATAGTAGAAAGCCCATTAGAAGCATGATAGGTCCTTAAAGGATGGAAGCGGCGTTCTGCGGACCTCCGACGCGGACATCGCTAATGTGCTTAATGAGTACTTTGCGGGAGTGTTCACCAGGGAGGATACCCGCGTCATCCCCGAGCCAGGCGTGAGGCACGAAGGTGCTGGCCTGGATAGTGTTAGATGTACCGCGACAGTCGTTGCCGATAGAATAGACAAACTGAGCGCGTTTAAGGCTCCTGGGCCAGACCAGTTTCTCCCCAGAGTGTTGCGAGAAGTGCGCGACCAGGTGGCTCCCCACCTGGCTACAGTCTTCAACAAATCGTTGGAGATGGGCCAGGTGCCTGGTGACTGGAGGGAAGCCAACGTGACCCCTATCTTTAAGAAAGGGGATCACGAAAGTCCAGGGAACTATCGTCCCATTAGTCTCACTTCAGTTGTAGGTAAATTATTAGAAGGGATAATAGCTGATAGGATCGTTGACCATTTGGATTCCTACAAGCTGCTTGGGGACTCCCAACATGGGTTTAGACGGCATAGGTCGTGTCTCACCAACTTGCTCGAGTTTTTCCACGTCATGTTGAGTGAGTACGATAAGAGTAGGGCGATTGATATACTTTATCTCGACTTTCAGAAAGCCTTTGATAAGGTACCTCACCGCCGGCTAATGGCGAAAGTGCGCGCGCTGGGTATCGGTGGGGAAATAGGTAGGTGGATTGAAAACTGGCTGAGGAATAGGCGGCAGAGGGTGGTAATTAAAGGGGCTAGTTCGGGTTGGGCCTCGGTCACTAGTGGGGTTCCTCAGGGTTCCGTTTTGGGGCCGCTGTTGTTTATCATTTACATAAATGATATCGACGGTGGCATCGTCAGTCGGATCGCCAAATTCGCTGATGACACCAAGCTTGGGGCCAATGTTGGGACGCCCGAAGCGATCGAGGAACTGCGTGCGGACCTAGGTAGGATAGGAGAGTGGTCCGAAAAATGGCAAATGCCGTTTAACTTGGGTAAATGCAAAGTGATGCACATTGGCTACGCCAATCCCAAGTCGGACTACTCGATGTTGGGTAGTAATATCGAGGTGACTGATTTAGAAAAGGACTTGGGTGTGCTAATTAGCAGCGACCTTAAGTTTACGAAACAGTGTGTAGAGGTGGAAAAGAAAGCCCAGAAACTATTGGGTTATATCAGGAGGCAATTTCAGTTTCGGAACAAGGAGATTGTGCTCTCACTGTACAATTCCCTTGTTCGGCCGCACCTGGAGTATGCTGTGCAGTTCTGGTCGCCCACCCTCAGGAAAGATATTGAGAGGCTGGAGCGAGTGCAGGCGAGGGCCACAAAGTTAATCCCTTCCGTTAGGCATATGGGCTACAATCGACGGTTACGCGCCCTGAACTTGTTTTCGCTTGAAACTCGGAGGCTGCGCGGTCAACTGATCGAGGTTTTCAAGCTCTTACGCGGGTTCAACGATGTCGATTTTAGAAGTATGTTTAGTTTAAATGATAACCCAACTCGCAACAATGGTTGGAAGTTGGATTTGAAACGGTTTAGGACTAGTGTGTGTGGGAATTACTTTACGTATAAGATCTGTGACACATGGAACAGGTTACCTTCGGAAGTTGTGAACAGTTCCTCTGTGGATCAGTTCAAGAAAAGGTAGACGAAATCTTGCACACTATTTGAGTGTGTAAAGACATTTAGGACCTCAGTCTGCGGAAATTTCTTTTCCTATAAAATAGTTAATATCTGGAACCAACTTCCCTCAGAGGTTGTTTCCAGTCAAAGTGTAAATGTGTTTAAAAATAGGCTAGACAAAGTACTGAATACTCTCATAGTTTAAGACTAAAACTAAGAAAACTCTGCAGGAGATCGCTTGCACGGTGTCTCTGTGAGCAAGCTAAATATAGAGCTATTTATATATTCTCCACTTTCCTGTAAAATTTCCTTGGCTACTTTTCCAGGGTCAAGGTATTTTCTTCAACCTTTTTCCGTACCTGCCTCTGGCAGGGAGGGAGCGGAGGGTGGGGAGAGAGCCTTCTACTTTTCTATCCAGTTTTCTACTACTGCTAGGATAGTTGAAAGACAAAATTTTCCCTGGCACCCGTTGCCATTGGTACCTCCTCGGTATGGGCCGCAAGGCCTTTTGAGGTACTTCTTTTCCTTGTAACTTGTAACTCTCTCTCTCTCTCTCTCTCTCTCTCTCTCTCTCTCCGCAGGGGGTATAAAGGTTATGACATTTTTCTGGATGTTGTAAACTTTATACTTGGGGTGTGACAGCCCTCCGGTCCCGAGTCGTGGGATTCTAGAGAAATTGGCTGCCAGTTCTTTAGGTTCTCTCTCTCTTTCGGGAGGGCGGGAGTAAAGTATGTTGTACAATCCTGTCCCGTGGGTTACTAGGACCCCATCCCATCCCTACTCTGTCCTTTTAGCTTACATTAAGGATGTTCTCCTCTGACTGAAAAAAAAAAAAAAAAAAAACTTTTAGTATAAGTTTTCTCTTCTTTTACTATTAGGACCCTACTGCTACCTCATGCGTGGGAAGAGAGGCTTTGGAACCTCTATAAATAACACCATTTAACGCTCGTAGGTTGTGAGAGACTGGGATGGAGGGGTCCCAGGCGTAGGGGCGCGATGAATGGAGTGTGGCTAGTGCCCCGTTAAGCCCATTCCTAACGCGTAATGGCCTGACCAGCCCCCTGCGACCGTTCTTTGGTGACCAATTGATGGTGCTTGGCTGTACTGCTCTGAGGTGAGAGAGCTTTACTGCCCAGCTGGCTGCCAGGCCAGCGTAAAGTCTCGGGCGTAGCCTCTGGGTCTGGTGGGATATCCCTTGAACACTGGATTCTAAGAGTCTGGCCGCTTGTGAGTGACTAGTAAGACTTAGTAAGGGGCTGCATCTCGCTGTCGCTCCTGGCGGAAAATCCGTGATGCCTGCGTCGCGAGTGTTTGTCAGTTGGTAGCTGCGACACGTTTGGGATGTCCGGCCCTGGGGAGACCTTTGGTCGGTGCGGCAGCAGCGAGAGGTGTAGTCTTCTGGAAGGGATGAACGTCACTTGCAAGTAGGTGGATGCGTCTACGCGCGGGATGAATTCACCCCCCCCCCTTTTTTATATACTGGTCAGAACGTTTTTGATAGTTTTCATTGCTAGAACGCTTTATCTTATTCAGAGTATTCAGAAAAAAAAAAAGAGAAAATATGGCAGGGCCAGCTAAATTGAAAGCAGAATGCTTTAAATGTAAAGTTAATCATTGGTGCGTTGACTTCCCTGAAGGTAGTATCAGCGATATCACATCCCTTAGTGTATGTTTGTTTTGTAAACTTAGAGACAACCACGAAAAGGAAGTTAAAGAGCTAAAGGAATTAGTAAAAAAGCTTGAAGCTAGGGTCGTCGCACTGGAAATCCAACCCAGTGGACAAGATCAAACTAAAAACACACCAGCAGATTTAAACTGTAAGATTAAGCATCTAGAACAAAGCGTGGCACGCTTGGAAAACACTGTGACTATTCCGGAAAATAGAACGGAGGAACAAGAATTCAAATTGGTCAAAAATAAAAGACCCTCCAAACCAAAACCAAAACATAAGGATTTGGAACCCATTACCATCAAAAATAAGTTTCACTTACTTGCTGATGAGGAGGATGAATCCTTTTTAATTGGGGATTCTATGTAAGGAATCAAGGGGACTTTTTCGGAGCAAGACGGGTGACCAAGAGAAAACTCCGATGTTTTCCGGGTGCCACAAGCCAGATAATTAATAGGGAATTAGGCAAAATTAATATCAAGAATAAGAGTTGCCCTATCATTGTCCATGTTGGTGGCAATGACGTTTTTCTGGGAGGGACAGGAGGGCAGACAGAGCCCATTATAAAAGAATTTAAGAACCTAACTGACAAGGTTAGGGATAGGACAGACATGGGTATGGTCGTAGGAATTCTCCCTCGAATGCGTGCTAGTGACTATACTCTAAGTAAAGCCATTGGCATAAATAAAAGAGTTAACGCATGTGTGATGAAAAAGGCCTAAAGTTTGTCGATTTTTGGCCTACATTCTATGGAAATGGGGAATACTTTGGTTCAGACGGGATCATTTTAACCAGAAGGGGAAAAAGAAGTATGGTGATTTACTGAACATTAATATGTACAATCTTTTTAAACTAGGCCCCCCCAACAGCATTAGCCCCACTCCAACAGCAGTTCGCCCCCTCCAACAGCAGTTAGCCCCACTCCAACAGCAGTTAGCCCCACTCCCAGCAGTTAGTTCAACTGCGTCGGAAACGACTCAGGCCAGTTAGGAAAAACCACAACTTAAAATCACTCAAAACTGTGCTCTTCAATGCTAGGTCAATTAGAAACAAACTAATGGAATTTATAGCGCTTGTCAAAACTGAGAACTTTGATATCATCGGAATAACGGAATCCTGGATTCATTCTGAATCAAGGGATTTTGCAGGAGAATTTGAAATGTAGGTTACAAAATGTTTCACAAAGATAGGAACGGAAGGGAAGGCGGCGGTGTACTTTTGTATGCTCGGGACTCCCTGCACCCAGTAAACAGTAATATCGTATCTGCTCATGAAATGTTGGGAATTGATCTAAACCTAAATAATAAAGTAGTGCAGCTACTTCTAGTATATAGACCACCTCACTACCCCGTGGATAAGGATATAAACTTGTATAACAAATTAAGCAGAATAGTGAATAATAAGATCAGTGTGATTTTTGGTGATTTTAATTGTGGTAATGTAAATTGGGAAAACAAAACAGCTGATGCTGAGGGCTCAAGACTGTTGGAATTTGCTGATGATAACTTATTAAGTCAATGGGTTGACGGGCCTATTAGGGGTAATAATAAACTAGACCTCATATTCACGAACGAAGATGACCTAGTCTCTAACCTGACTATTGGTGAAAATTTAAGTAACAGCGATCATAATTTGATTAGGTTTGACCTCAGGGTTCCAGTTAATACACGCGAAGACTCGTGAAAGACTGGATTTCTCGAGAGCAAATTTTGAAAGCTTCCGAAGTAGTTTAGACATGCTTGAAGTTCTAATAAGTGAGGATGTCAATGTCACCTGGAGCTCATATAGGGATCAATTTAGTATATTACAGAACACTTTTATACCCACTAAAATGGTTTCCTTGTCAACAGTCACCGAAATGGTTTAACAACGAAATTATGAGGGCTATTACGGGAAGAAATAGAGCCTACAAACTACTTAAGTCGCATTTCAACCACACTAATTCAGAAAACTATATAAACTTACGTAGGGGGTTAAGTCCTTAATTAGATCAGCCAAACGTGATGAAGAAGCTAGAGTTGCCTCACTCTGTAAAGTTAACCCTAAAGAATTTTTGGCCCATGTTAATAGCAGAAAGCCAATTAAAAATTCTGTAGGCCCCTTAAAAGATAGAAATGGCGTACTGAAATTCGGTGATAAAGATATAGCTAATACGTTAAACGAGTTCTTCGTTACAGTCTTCACGGAGGAAGACACAATAGAAGTGCCAAGTCCTCGGATTACATATGATGGTGACAATCCCGTAGAGACCATAACTTTTACGAGAAATGAGGTACAGCAATTAATTGATAAGTCAGGACAATTTGTATTTATTCATCTTATTTCTTCCAAGGGTATTAAAAGAGGTTAGCCACAATGTTGTTGACGACTTAGTAACCATATTCAAACAATCAATCGAGTTAGGGAAAGTTCCAACCGACTGGAAGTTAGCAAATGTAACACCTATCTTTAAAAAGGGTGATAGGGAAAATCCTTGTAATTATCGCCCAATCAGTTTAATATCAGTTGTCGGCAAACTGTTGGAATCCATCATTACAAAACGTATTGTGTATCACCTTGAATCTAACAATCTAATTTTTTATTCTCAACATGGATTTAGGCGACATAGATCCTGTCTGACAAACCTGTTAGAGTTTTTCCATAATATGCATACACTGTACGATGCAAGTAGGGCAATAGATATAGTGTATCTCGACTTTCAAAAAGCCTTTGACAGTCCCTCACGCTAGATTGGTAGCTAAAGTCAAAGGACTAGGAATCACCGGGCTCGTTTCCAACTGGATTGAGGATTGGTTAAAAGATAGAAAGCAGGGAGTGGTAATAAATGGAGTGGCTTCGGAGTGGGCGCCCGTCACCAGTGGTGTCCCATAGGGTTCCGTGCTGGGTCCTTTACTTTTTATCATCTATATTAACGATATAGACGTCGGGCTTCTAAGTGCAATCTCCAAATTTGCAGACGATACGAAATTAGGAAGTAGTGTAGGTACTGAGGAGGTAGTAAGAATGCTTCAGAACGATCTTGACAGGTTGGGCGAATGGTCTGCTACTTGGCAGATGCCATTCAACTTGGACAAATGTAAGGTAATGCACATAGGTTATAAAAACCCAAAGACCGATTACTCTCTCTTGGGAAGGAACTTGACTGAGACCGATCTAGAGAAAGACTTGGGAGTCTATATCAGCAACGATCTGAAACCGTCGAAGCACTGTGCAGAAGTCGAAAAGAGGGCCTTAAAATTATTAGGTTATATTAAAAGACAGTTCCAGTTTCGGAACAAGGAGACTGTAATGTCTCTTTATAATTCTCTAGTCAGACCGCAACTGGAATACTGTGCGCAGTTTTGGTCTCCATCCCTCAGGAAGGATATAGAAAGGTTAGAAACAGTACAAGCAAGGGCTACAAAATTGATCACTTCAATGAGAATGCAAAGCTACCAACGGAGATTGGAGCGCCTAAATCTGTTTAGCTTAAGACGAGGAGGTTGCGGGTCAGCTTATTCAAGTCTTCAAGATGCTCAAAGGAATAGACAGGGTAGATTACAGAAACTTATTCTCACTTAATGCCAATCCGACAAGAAATAATGGGTTTAAACTGGAATTAAAGACATTTAGGACCTCTGTCTGCGGAAATTTCTTTTCGTATAAAATCGTTAATATCTGGAACCAACTTCCCTCAGAGGTTGTTTCTAGTCAAAGTGTAAATGTGTTTAAAAATAGGCTAGACAAAGTACTGAATACTCTCATAGTTTAAGATTAAAACATAAGAAAACTCTGCATGAGTTCGCTTGCACGGTGTCTCTGTGAGCAAGCTAAATATAGAGCTATTTATAAGCACACCGGACAAAAAATTAGTCACCCCTCTCAGAATGTACCTAATAACGTGTGACGGCGCCTCTGGCCTTGATAACCGCACGAATCCGGCGAGGCAGAGACTCTACGAGGTTGTGCATGTACTGAACATCGATTTGCTGCCACTCGTTCATCAGCCGGTCCCGAAGTTCCGCCAGAGTCCGTGGGTGTCTATTCCTGCGCTTCACTTTCCGTTTCCAGCCTGAACAACACCTTCGACGCATTCAGGATTAAAGGCTTCAATGGACCTGCGATGTACTCGTCGCCTCCCATCATTGGAGAACAAACAAAAACGGGACTCATCGGAACAAATTACACGTTTCCAATCTGCCGCAGTCCGGTTTTTGTGCCTCTGAGCCCATTTATAACGTGCCAATTTGTGACTTGCTGTTAACAGCGGCCTCTTCCGTGGTACCCTGCTCCAGATGTCCATCGCATGCAGTTCTCGTCGCAATGTCCGTTCGGAAATTGGTCGCTGGAGAACCTCATTGGTTTCTTGGAGCAATTGTTCTCTGGTTTGAAAACGATTTGCAGTTACTAGACGAGAAACATGGCGGCGGCCCCTATTGTCGAGAATTGTTTTCCGGCCACAGTTACGCCGTCGATTGTCAGTTGATTGCGAACTACACCACTCTTTGTAAACTCGCTGGACAGTACGCGTTGACACACCAACAAATTGGGCTACTTCAGACATTTTGTGTCCGTGGGCTCTGCCAAACACGATGGCTCCTTTTTGCCACTGAGTAACGTCTGCCTCACGACCCATTTTGCAGACTAAATCCAACACACACTTTGTTCTTCACCACCTCACGAAACATCTGATCCTGTGTGCTACGTCACCGCTACTTCTCACTTACCAATGCTAAAACAGCGCCCTCTGTGTGACCTTGAACTTCCTACTATCGGTGCTATTAGGGGTGACTAATTTTTTGTCCGGTGCTTATATTCTCCACTTTCCTGTAAAATTTCCTTGGCTACTTTTCCAGGGTCAAGGTATTTTCTTCAACCTTTTACCGTACCTGCCTCTGGCAGGGAGAGAGCGGAGGGTGGGGAGAGAGCCTTCTACTTTTCTCTCCAGTTTTCTACTACTGCTAGGATAGTTGAAAGAAAAAAAACTTTTAATAACAGGAACCTCCCAGAGTGGACCAAAAGGTCTTTGAGGCTCTCTCTCTCTCTTCTCTCTCTCTCCTCTCTCTCTCTCTCTCTCTCTCTCTCTCTCTCTCTCTGTGTGTACAATTCCCTTGTTCGGCCGCACCTGGAGTATGCTGTGCAGTTCTGGTCACCCACCCTCAGGAAAGATATTGAGAGGCTGGAGCGAGTGCAGGCGAGGGCCACAAAGTTAATCCCTTCCGTTAGGCATATGGGCTACAATCGACGGTTACGCGCCCTGAACTTGTTTTCGCTTGAAACTCGGAGGCTGCGCGGTCAACTGATCGAAGTTTTCAAACTCTTACGCGGGTTCAACGATGTCGATTTTAGAAGTATGTTTAGTTTAAATGATAACCCAACTCGCAACAATGGTTGGAAGTTGGATTTGAAACGGTTTAGGACTAGTGTGTGTGGGAATTACTTTACGTATAACATGTGACACATGGAACAGGTTACCTTCGGAAGTTGTGAACAGTTCCTCTGTGGATCAGTTCAAGAAAAGGGTAGACCAAATCTTGCACACTATTTGAGTGTGTACAAAATTTTCCCTGGCACCAACTTCCCTCAGAGGTTGTTTCCAGTCAAAGTGTAAATGTGTTTAAAAATAGGCTAGACAAAGTACTGAACACACTCATAGTTTAAGATTAAAACCTCAGAAAACTCTGCAGGAGTTCGCTTGCACAGTGTCTCTGTGAGCAAGCTAAATATAGAGCTATTTATATATTCTCCACTTTCCTGTAAAATTTCCATGGCTACTTTTCCAGGGTCAAGGTATTTTCTTCAACCTTTTTTCGTACCTGCCTCTGGCAGGGAGGGAGCGGAGGGGGGGGGAGAGAGCCTTCTACTTTTCTATCCAGTTTTCTACTATTAGGATAGTTGAAAGAAAAATAAACTTTTAATAAGAGGAACCTCCCAGAGTGGACCGAAAGGTCTTTGAGGCTTCCTCTTGTCCTTGTCCTTGTAACTCTTTCAGGTTACCTTCGGAAGTTGTGAACAGTTCCTCTGTGGATCAGTTCAAGAAAAGGGTAGACCAAATCTTGCACACTATTTGAGTGTGTACAAAATTTTCCCTGGCACACGTTGCCATTGGTACCTCCTCGGTATGGGCCGCAAGGCCTTTTGAGGTACTTCTTTTCCTTGTAACTCTCTCTCTCTCTGTCTATCTCTCTGTTTGTCGATTTTTGGCCTACATTCTACGGAAATGGGGAATACTTTGGTTCGGACGGGATACATTTTAACCAGAAGGGGAAAAAGAAGTATGGTGATTTACTGAACATTAATTTGTATAATCTTTTTAAACTAGGACCCCCCAAACCAGTAATTGATCCTCCTTCCCAAACAGTTAAACCTACTCCCCCAGCAGTTAGTCACCCTCCCCCAGCAGTTAGTCACCCTCCCCCAGCAGCTAGTCACCCTCCCCCAGCAGCTAGTCACCCTTCCCCAGTAGTTAGTCACCCTCCAACAGCAGGTAGTGACTCTCCTTCCACGTTGAAGGGGACTCAGGCTCCGGCGGAGTTTGTCCACTCGTTAGTGAGGGGCTCTTCAACTCCCGACAGCCCTGGCTGTTCGGGAAACGGGTCATGCTAGGGGGCGGTCAGATCAGGGGAGGCTCCCTCCGTCCAATGCTTTTTAATGCTAGGTCGATCAGGAACAAGTTTGGCGAGCTACGGGCGCTCTTAGCATCAGAATACCAGGATATCGTTGCTATCACCGAGTCCTGGATTCATATTGATCGTAGGGACTACGTTGGGGAGTTCGAAATTCCCGGGTATAGAATGTTTCGCAAGGACCGCACCCGTGGTGAGGGGGGTGGGGTACTAATATACGTCAGGGACACGTTGAACCCGGTTGACTTCCAGTTCCGATCGGAACGGGAGCTGCTTGGCGTCGATCTGAACGTGGGTGGGACGAACTATAGGTTAATCTTGGTGTACAGACCTCCGCATCTCCTCCTCGAGGAGGATACAGCCCTGTACACCGAACTCAGTAGCCTGCTAGGGGATAGGGTGTGTAGTTTTAGGAGACTTCAACTGTCGCGGCATAAAGTGGGAAAACAGGACTGCCGATGCTGAAGGGAGGAGGTTAGTTGACTTTGCTGATGAGAACTTCCTCACTCAGTGGGTCAACGAGCCTACACGAGGCGAAAGCGTTCTAGACTTAGTATTCAAGACCGAAGACAACCTCGTCACTGGCCTCACCATTGACGAATCATTGGGCGGGAGTGATCACGTTCTTATTAGGTTCCGTGTGTGCGTCCCTCGGGTGAAGCGTAGTAACTCGAGAGGCAGTAAGCTCGATCTCCGTCAGGCGAACTTTGTTAGCCTCAGGGATAGCGTAGGATAGATGGGGTTAGAGGTTGGCGGCGATGTTGAGGGAGTGTGGAGTGCATTCCGGGACGAGTTTATGGTGCTGCAGTCTGCTGCCATACCCTCAAAACCAGTCACCCCTGCTTCAACGCAGCCTAAGTGGTTCAATCGTGACATCGCGTCGGCTATCCGAAACAGGAAAGTAGCGTATAGGAGGGCGAAGGCCAATCGTTCCCACGAGAACACTGAAGCGTATGTCCGACTGTGTAGGGAAGTGAAGGCGAAGGTTAGGCTAGCGAAACGTAACGAAGAACTACGGGTGGCAAGCCTCTGCAAGGGGAACCCTAAGGAATTCTTCAGTTATGTTAATAGTAGAAAGCCCATTAGAAGCATGATAGGTCCATTAAAGGATGGAAGCGGCGTTCTGCGGACATCCGACGCGGACATCGCTAATGTGCTTAATGAGTACTTTGCGGGAGTGTTCACGAGGGAGGATACCCGCGTCATCCCCGAGCCAGGCGTGAGGCACGAAGGTGCTGGCCTGGATAGTGTTAAATGTACCGCTACAGTCGTTGCCGATAGAATAGACAAACTGAGCGCGTTTAAGGCTCCTGGGCCAGACCAGTTTCTCCCCAGAGTGTTGCGAGAAGTGCGCGACCAGGTGGCTCCCCACCTGGCTACAGTCTTCAACAAATCGTTGGAGATGGGCCAGGTGCCTGGTGATTGGAGGGAAGCCAACGTGACCCCTATCTTTAAGAAAGGGCATCACGAAAGTCCAGGGAACTATCGTCCCATTAATCTCACTTCAGTTGTAGGTAAATTATTAGAAGGGATAATAAGCTGATAGGATCGTTGACCATTTGGTTTCCTACAAGCTGCTTGGGGACTCCCAACATGGGTTTAGACGGCATAGGTCGTGTCTCACCAATTTGCTCGAGTTTTTCCACGTCATGTTGAGTGAGTACGATAAGAGTAGGGCGATTGATATACTTTATCTCGACTTTCATAAAGCCTTTGATAAGGTACCTCACCGCCGGCTAATGGCGAAAGTGCGCGCGCTGGGTATCGGTGGGGAAATAGGTAGGTGGATTGAAAACTGGCTGAGGAATAGGCGGCAGAGGGTGGTAATTAAAGGGGCTAGTTCGGGTTGGGCCTCGGTCACTAGTGGGGTTCCTCAGGGTTCCGTTTTGGGGCCGCTGTTGTTTATCATTTACATAAATGATATCGACGGTGGCATCGTCAGTCGGATCGCCAAATTCGCTGATGACACCAAGCTTGGGGCCAATGTTGGGACGCCCGAAGCGATCGAGGAACTGCGTGCGGACCTAAGTAGGATAGGAGAGTGGTCCGAAAAATGGCAAATGCCGTTTAACTTGGGTAAATGCAAAGTGATGCACATTGGCTACGCCAATCCCAAGTCGGACTACTCGATGTTGGGTAGTAATATCGAGGTGACTGATTTAGAAAAGGACTTGGGTGTGCTAATTAGCAGCGATCTTAAGTTTACGAAACAGTGTGTAGAGGTGGAAAAGAAAGCCCAGAAACTATTGGGTTATATCAGGAGGCAATTTCAGTTTCGGAACAAGGAGATTGTGCTCTCACTGTACAATTCCCTTGTTCGGCCGCACCTGGAGTATGCTGTGCAGTTCTGCTCGCCCACCCTCAGGAAAGATATTGTGAGGCTGGAGCGAGTGCAGGGGAGGGCCACAAAGTTAATCCCTTCCATTAGACATATGGGCTACAATCGACGGTTACGCGCCCTGAACTTGTTTTCGCTTGAAACTCGGAGGCTGCGCGGTCAACTGATCGAGGTTTTCAAGCTCTTACGCGGGTTCAACGATGTCGATTTTACAAGCATGTTTAGTTTAAATGATAACCCAACTCGCAACAATGGTTGGAAGTTGGATTTGAAACGGTTTAGGACTAGTGTGTGTGGGAATTACTTTACGTATAAGATCTGTGACACATGGAACATGTTACCTTCGGAAGTTGTGAACAGTTCCTCTGTGGATCAGTTCAAGAAAAGGGTAGACGAAATCTTGCACACTATTTGTGTGTAGAGACATTTAGGACCTCAGTCTTCGGAAATTTCTTTTCCTATAAAATAGTTAATATCTGGAACCAACTTCCCTCAGAGGTTGTTTCCAGTCAAAGTGTAAATCTGTTTAAAAATAGGCTAGACAAAGTACTGAATACTCTCATGTGAGCAAACTAAATATAGAGCTATTTATATATTCTCCACTTTCCTGTAAAATTTCCTTGGCTACTTTTCCAGGGTCAAGGTATTTTCTTCAACCTTTTTCCGTACCTGCCTCTGGCAGGGAGGGAGCGGAGGGTGGGGAGAGAGCCTTCTACTTTTCTATCCAGTTTTCTACTACTGCTAGGATAGTTGAAAGAAAAATAAACTTTTACAAAATTTTCCCTGGCACCCGTTGCCATTGGTACCTCCTCGGTATGGGCCGCAAGGCCTTTTGAGGTACTTCTTTTCCTTGTAACTCTGTCTGTCTGTGTCTGTCTGTCTGTCTGTGTCTGTCTGTCTGTCTGTCTGTCTGTCTGTCTGTGTCTGTCTGTCTCTCTCTGATAAGGTACCTCACCGCCGGCTAATGGCGAAAGTGCGCGCGCTGGGTATCGGTGGGGAAATAGGTAGGTGGATTGAAAACTGGCTGAGGAATAGGCGGCAGAGGGTGGTAATTAAAGGGGCTAGATCGGGTTGGGCCTCGGTCACTAGTGGGGTTCCTCAGGGTTCCGTTTTGGGGCCGCTTTTGTTTATCATTTACATAAATGATATCGACGGTGGCATCGTCAGTCGGATCGCCAAATTCGCTGATGACACCAAGCTTGGGGCCAATGTTGGGACGCCCGAAGCGATCGAGGAACTGCGTGCGGACCTAGGTAGGATAGGAGAGTGGTCCGATAAATGGCAAATGCCGTTTAACTTGGGTAAATGCAAAGTGATGCACATTGGCTACGCCAATCCCAAGTCGGACTACTCGATGTTGGGTAGTAATATCGAGGTGACTGATTTAGAAAAGGACTTGGGTGTGCTAATTAGCAGCGACCTTAAGTTTACGAAACAGTGTGTAGAGGTGGAAAAGAAAGCCCAGAAACTATTGGGTTATATCAGGAGGCAATTTCAGTATCGGAACAAGGAGATTGTGCTCTCACTGTACAATTCCCTTGTTCGGCCGCACCTGGAGTATGCTGTGCAGTTCAGGTCGCCCACCCTCAGGAAAGATATTGAGAGGCTGGAGCGAGTGCAGGCGAGGGCCACAAAGTTAATCCCTTCCGTTAGGCATATGGGCTACAATCGACGGTTACGCGCCCTGAACTTGTTTTCGCTTGAAACTCGGAGGCTGCGCGGTCAACTGATCGAGGTTTTCAAGCTCTTACGCGGTTCAACGATGTCGATTTTAGAAGTATGTTTAGTTTAAATGATAATCCAACTCGCAACAATGGTTGGAAGTTGGATTTGAAACGGTTTAGGACTAGTGTGTGTGGGAATTACTTTACGTATAAGATCTGTGACACATGGAACAGGTTACCTTCGGAAGTTGTGAACAGTTCCTCTGTGGATCAGTTCAAGAAAAGGTTAGACCAAATTTTGCACACTATTTGAGTGTGTAAAGACATTTAGGACCTCAGTCTGCGGAAATTTCTTTTCCTATAAAATAGTTAATATCTGGAACCAACTTCCCTCAGAGGTTGTTTCCAGTCAAAGTGTAAATCTGTTTAAAAATAGGCTAGACAAAGTACTGAACACACTCATAGTTTAAGATTAAAACCTCAGAAAACTCTGCAGGAGTTCGCTTGCTCGGTGTCTCTGTGAGCAAGCTAAATATAGAGCTATTTATATATTCTCCACTTTCCTGTAAAATTTCCTTGGCTACTTTTCCAGGGTCAAGGTATTTTCTTCAACCTTTTTCCGTACCTGCCTCTGGCAGGGAGGGAGCGGAGGGTGGGGAGAGAGGCTTCTACTTTTCTATCCAGTTTTCTACTACTGCTAGGATAGTTGAAAGACAAAATTTTCCCTGGCACCCGTTCCCATTGGTACCTCCTCGGTATGGGCCGCAAGGCCTTTTGAGGTACTTCTTTTCCTTGTAACTTGTAACTCTCTCTCTCTGTCTGTCTCTCTCTCTCTCTCTCTCTCCGCAGGGGGTATAAAGGTTATGACATTTTTTCTGGATGTTGTAAACTTTATACTTGGGGTGTGACAGCCCTCCGGTCCCGAGTCGTGGGATTCTAGAGAAATTGGCTGTTAGTTTCTTTAGGTTCTCTCTCTCTTTCGGGAGGGCGGGTAAAGTATGTTGTACAATCCTGTCCCGTGGGTTACTAGGACCCCATCCCATCCCTACTCTGTCCTTTTAGCTTACATTAAAGATGTTCTCCTCTGACTGGAAAAAAAAAAAAAAAAAACTTTAGTATGAAGTATTTTTCTCTCTTTTACTATTAGGACCCTACTGCTACCTCATGCGTGGGAAGAGAGGCTTTGGAACCTCTATAAATAACACCATTTAACGCTCGTAGGTTGTGAGAGACTGGGATGGAGGGGTCCCAGGCGTAGGGGCGCGATGAATGGAGTGTGGCTAGTGCCCCGTTAAGCCCATTCCTAACGCGTAATGGCCTGACCAGCCCCCTGCGACCGTTCTTTGGTGACCAATTGATGGTGCTTGGCTGTACTGCTCTGAGGTGAGAGAGCTTTACTGCCCAGCTGGCTGCCAGGCCAGCGTAAAGTCTCGGGCGTAGCCTCTGGGTCTGGGGGATATCCCTTGAACACTGGATTCTAAGAGTTGGCCGCTTGTGAGTGACTAGTAAGACTTAGTAAGGGGCTGCATCTCGCTGGCGCTCCTGGCGGAAAATCCGTGATGCCTGCGTCGCGAGTGTTTGTCAGTTGGTAGCTGCGACACGTTTGGGATTTCCGGCCCTGGGAGACCTTTGGTCGGTGCGGCAGCAGCGAGAGGTGTAGTCTTCTGGAAGGGATGAACGTCACTTGCAAGTAGGTGGATGCGTCTACGCGCGGGATGAATTCACCCCCACCCCCCTTTTTTATACTGGTCAGAACGTTTTTGATAGTTTTCATTGCTAGAACGCTTTATCTTATTCAGAGTATTCAGAAAAAAAAAAAAAAAATATGGCAGGGCCAGCTAAATTGAAAGCAGAATGCTTTAAATGTAAAGTTAATCATTGGTGCGTTGACTTCCCTGAAGGTAGTATCAGCGATATCACATCCCTTAGTGTATGTTTGTTTTGTAAACTTAGAGACAACCACGAAAAGGAAGTTAAAGAGCTAAAGGAATTAGTAAAAAAGCTTGAAGCTAGGGTCGTCGCACTGGAAATCCAACCCAGTGGACAAGATCAAACTAAAAACACACCAGCAGATTTAAACTGTAAGATTAAGCATCTAGAACAAAGCGTGGCACGCTTGGAAAACACTGTGACTATTCCGGAAAATAGAACGGAGGAACAAGAATTCAAATTGTCAAAAATAAAAGACCCTCCAAACCAAAACCAAAACATAAGGATTTGGAACCCATTACCATCAAAAATAAGTTTCACTTACTTGCTGATGAGGAGGATGAATCCTTTTTAATTGGGGATTCTATGCTAAGGAATCAAGGGGACTTTTTCGGAGCAAGACGGGTGACCAAGAGAAAACTCCGATGTTTTCCGGGTGCCACAAGCCAGATAATTAATAGGGAATTAGGCAAAATTAATATCAAGAATAAGAGTTGCCCTATCATTGTCCATGTTGGTGGCAATGACGTTTTTCTGGGAGGGACAGGAGGGCAGACAGAGCCATTATAAAAGAATTTAAGAACCTAACTGACAAGGTTAGGGATAGGACAGACATGGGTATGGTCGTAGGAATTCTCCCTCGAATGCGTGCTAGCGACTATACTCTAAGTAAAGCCATTGGCATAAATAAAAGAGTTAAGCGCATGTGTGATGAAAAAGGCCTAAAGTTTGTCGATTTTTGGCCTACATTCTATGGAAATGGGGAATACTTTGGTTCAGACGGGATTCATTTTAACCAGAAGGGGAAAAAGAAGTATGGTGATTTACTGAACATTAATATGTACAATCTTTTTAAACTAGCCCCCCAACCAGCAGTTAGCCCCCCCACTCCAACAGCAGTTCCCCCACCCAACAGTTAGCCCCTCCAACAGCAGTTAGCCCCACTCCAACAGCAGTTAGTTCAACTGCGTCCGGAAACGACTCAGGCCAGTTAGGAAAAACCACAACTTAAAATCACTCAAAACTGTGCTCTTCAATGCTAGTCAATAGAAACAAACTAATGGAATTTATAGCGCTTGTCAAAACTGAGAACTTTGATATCATCGGAATAACGGAATCCTGGATTCATTCTGAATCAAGGGATTTTGCAGGAGAATTTGAAATGATAGGTTACAAAATGTTTCACAAAGATAGGAACGGAAGGAAGGCGGCGGTGTACTTTTGATGCTCGGGACTCCCTGCACCCAGTAAACAGTAATATCGTATCTGCTCATGAAATGTTGGGAATTGATCTAAACCTAAATAATAAAGTAGTGCAGCTAGTTCTAGTATATAGACCACCTCACTACCCCGTGGATAAGGATATAAACTTGTATAACAAATTAAGCAGAATAGTGAATAATAAGATCAGTGTGATTTTTGGTGATTTTAATTGTGGTAATGTAAATTGGGAAAACAAAACAGCTGATGCTGAGGGCTCAAGACTGTTGGAATTTGCTGATGATAACTTATTAAGTCAATGGGTTGACGGGCCTATTAGGGGTAATAATAAACTAGACCTCATATTCACGAACGAAGATGACCTAGTCTCTAACCTGACTATTGGTGAAAATTTAAGTAACAGCGATCATAATTTGATTAGGTTTGACCTCAGGGTTCAGTTAATACACGCGAAGACTCGTGAAAGACTGGATTTCTCGAGAGCAAATTTTGAAAGCTTCCGAAGTAGTTTAGACATGCTTGAAGTTCTAATAAGTGAGGATGTCAATGTCACCTGGAGCTCATATAGGGATCAATTTAGTATATTACAGAACACTTTTATACCCACTAAAATGGTTTCCTTGTCAACAGTCACCGAAATGGTTTAACAACGAAATTAGAGGGCTATTACGGGAAGAAATAGAGCCTACAAACTACTTATCGCATTTCAACCACACTAATTCAGAAAACTATATAAACTTACGTAGGGGGTTAAGTCCTTAATTAGATCAGCAAACGTGATGAAGAAGCTAGAGTTGCCTCACTCTGTAAAGTTAACCCTAAAGAATTTTTGGCCCATGTTAATAGCAGAAAGCCAATTAAAAATTCTGTAGGCCCCTTAAAAGATAGAAATGGCGTACTGAAATTCGGTGATAAAGATATAGCTAATACGTTAAACGAGTTCTTCGTTACAGTCTTCACGGAGGAAGACACAATAGAAGTGCCAAGTCCTCGGATTACATATATGATGTGACAATCCGTAGAGACCATAACTTTTACGAGAAATGAGGTACAGCAATTAATTGATAGTCAGGACCAGGTGATTTGTATTTATTCATCTTATTTCTTCCAAGGGTATTAAAAGAGGTTAGCCACAATGTTGTTGACGACTTAGTAACCATATTCAACAACAATCAATCGAGTTAGGGAAAGTTCCAACCGACTGGAAGTTAGCAAATGTAACACCTATCTTTAAAAAGGGTGATAGGGAAAATCCTTGTAATTATCGCCCAATCAGTTTAATATCAGTTGTCGGCAAACTGTTGGAATCCATCATTACAAAACGTATTGTGTATCACCTTGAATCTAACAATCTAATTTTTATTCTCAACATGGATTTAGGCGACATAGATCCTGTCTGACAAACCTGTTAGAGTTTTTCCATAATATGCATACACTGTACGATGCAAGTAGGGCAATAGATATAGTTATCTCGACTTTCAAAAGCCTTTGACAGTCCCTCACGCTAGATTGGTAGCTAAAGTCAAAGGACTAGGAATCACCGGGCTCGTTTCCAACTGGATGAGGATTGGTTAAAAGATAGAAGCAGGGAGTGGTAATAAATGGAGTGGCTTCGGAGTGGGCGCCCGTCACCAGTGGTGTCCCATAGGGTTCCGTGCTGGTCCTTTACTTTTTATCATCTATATTAACGATATAGACTCGGGCTTCTAAGTGCAATCTCCAAATTTGCAGACGATACGAAATTAGGAAGTAGTGTAGGTACTGAGGAGGTAAAGAATGCTTCAGAACGATCTTGACAGGTTGGGCGAATGGTCTGCTACTTGGCAGATGCCATTCAACTTGGACAAATGTAAGGTAATGCACATAGGTTATAAAAACCCAAAGACCGATTACTCTCTCTTGGGAAGGAACTTGACTGAGACCGATCTAGAGAAAGACTTGGGAGTCTATATCAGCAACGATCTGAAACCGTCGAAGCACTGTGCAGAAGTCGAAAAGAGGGCCTTAAAATTATTAGGTTATATTAAAAGACAGTTCCAGTTTCGGAACAAGGAGACTGTAATGTCTCTTTATAATTCTCTAGTCAGACCGCAACTGGAATACTGTGCGCAGTTTTGGTCTCCATCCCTCAGGAAGGATATAGAAAGGTTAGAAACAGTACAAGCAAGGGCTACAAAATTGATCACTTCAATGAGAATGCAAAGCTACCAACGGAGATTGGAGCGCCTAAATCTGTTTAGCTTAAAGACGAGGAGGTTGCGGGGTCAGCTTATTCAAGTCTTCAAGATGCTCAAAGGAATAGACAGGGTAGATTACAGAAACTTATTCTCACTTAATGCCAATCCGACAAGAAATAATGGGTTTAAACTGGAATTAAAGACATTTAGGACCTCTGTCTGCGGAAATTTCTTTTCGTATAAAATCGTTAATATCTGGAACCAACTTCCCTCAGAGGTTGTTTCTAGTCAAAGTGTAAATGTGTTTAAAAATAGGCTAGACAAAGTACTGAATACTCTCATAGTTTAAGATTAAAACATAAGAAAACTCTGCATGAGTTCGCTTGCACGGTGTCTCTGTGAGCAAGCTAAATATAGAGCTATTTATAAGCACACCGGACAAAAAATTAGTCACCCCTCTCAGAATGTACCTAATAACGTGTGACGGCGCCTCTGGCCTTGATAACCGCACGAATCCGGCGAGGCAGAGACTCTACGAGGTTGTGCATGTACTGAACATCGATTTGCTGCCACTCGTTCATCAGCCTGGTCCCGAAGTTCCGCCAGAGTCCGTGGGTGTCCTATTCCTGCGCTTCACTTTCCGTTTCCAGCCTGAACAACACCTTCGACGCATTCAGGATTAAAGGCTTCAATGGACCTGCGATTACTCGTCGCCTCCCACCATTGGAGAACAAACAAAAACGGGACTCATCGGAACAATTACACGTTTCCAATCTGCCGCAGTCCGGTTTTTTGTGCCTCTGAGCCCATTTATAACGTGCCAATTTGTGACTTGCTGTTAACAGCGGCCTCTTCCGTGGTACCCTGCTCCAGATGTCCATCGCATGCAGTTCTCGTCGCAATGTTCCGTTCGGAAATTGGTCGCTGGGAGACCTCATTGGTTTTTCTGGAGCAATTGTTCTCTGGTTTGAAACGATTTGCAGTTACTAGACGAGAAACATGGCGGCGGCCCCTATTGTCGAGAATTGTTTTCCCGGCCACAGTTACGCCGTCGATTGTCAGTTGATTGCGAACTACACCACTCTTTGTAAACTCGCTGGACAGTACGCGTTGACACACCAACAAATTGGGCTACTTCAGACATTTGTGTCGTGGCTCTGCCAAACACGATGGCTCCTTTTGCCACTGAGTAACGTCTGCCTCACGACCCATTTTGCAGACTAAATCCAACACACACTTTGTTCTTCACCACCTCACGAAACATCTGATCCTGTGTGCTACGTCACCGCTACTTCTCACTTACCAATGCTAAAACAGCGCCCTCTGTGTGACCTTGAACTTCCTACTATCGGTGCTATTAGGGGTGACTAATTTTTTGTCCGGTGCTTATATTCTCCACTTTCCTGTAAAATTTCCTTGGCTACTTTTCCAGGGCAAGGTATTTCTTCAACCTTTACCGTACCTGCCTCTGGCAGGGAAGAGCGGAGGTGGGGAGAGAGCCTTCTACTTTTTCTCTCCAGTTTTCTACTACTGCTAGGATAGTTGAAAGAAAAATAAACTTTTAATAACAGGAACCTCCAGAGTGGACCAAAAGGTCTTTGAGGCTTCTCTCTCTCTCTCTCTCTCTCTCTCTCTCTCTCTCTCTCTCTCTCTCCTCTCTCTCTCTCTGTGTGTACAATTCCCTTGTTCGGCCGCACCTGGAGTATGCTGTGCAGTTCTGGTCACCCACCCTCAGGAAAGATATTGAGAGGCTGGAGCGAGTGCAGGCGAGGGCCACAAAGTTAATCCCTTCCGTTAGGCATATGGGCTACAATCGACGGTTACGCGCCTGAACTTGTTTTCGCTTGAAACTCGGAGGCTGCGCGGTCAACTGATCGAAGTTTTCAAACTCTTACGCGGGTTCAACGATGTCGATTTTAGAAGTATGTTTAGTTTAAATGATAACCCAACTCGCAACAATGGTTGGAAGTTGGATTTGAAACGGTTTAGGACTAGTGTGTGTGGGAATTACTTTACGTATAACATGTGACACATGGAACAGGTTACCTTCGGAAGTTGTGAACAGTTCCTCTGTGATCAGTTCAAGAAAAGGGTAGACCAAATCTTGCACACTATTTGAGTGTGTACAAAATTTTCCCTGGCACCAACTTCCCTCAGAGGTTGTTTCCAGTCAAAGTGTAATGTGTTTAAAAATAGGCTAGACAAAGTACTGAACACACTCATAGTTTAAGATTAAAACCTCAGAAAACTCTGCAGGAGTTCGCTTGCACAGTGTCTCTGTGAGCAAGCTAAATATAGAGCTATTTATATATTCTCCACTTTCCTGTAAAATTTCCATGGCTACTTTTCCAGGTCAAGGTATTTTCTTCAACCTTTTTTCGTACCTGCCTCTGGCAGGGAGGGAGCGGAGGGGGGGGAGAGAGCCTTCTACTTTTCTATCCCAGTTTTCTACTATTAGGATAGTTGAAAGAAAAATAAACTTTTAATAAGAGGAACCTCCCAGAGTGGACCGAAAGGTCTTTGAGGCTTCCTCTTGTCCTTGTCCTTGTAACTCTTTCAGGTTACCTTCGGAAGTTGTGAACAGTTCCTCTGTGGATCAGTTCAAGAAAAGGGTAGACCAAATCTTGCACACTATTTGAGTGTGTACAAAATTTTCCCTGGCACACGTTGCCATTGGTACCTCCTCGGTATGGGCCGCAAGGCCTTTTGAGGTACTTCTTTTCCTTGTAACTCTCTCTCTCTCTGTCTATCTCTCTGTTTGTCGATTTTTGGCCTACATTCTACGGAAATGGGGAATACTTTGGTTCGGACGGGATACATTTTAACCAGAAGGGGAAAAAGAAGTATGGTGATTTACTGAACATTAATTTGTATAATCTTTTTAAACTAGGACCCCCCAAACCAGTAATTGATCCTCCTTCCCAAACAGTTAAACCTACTCCCCCAGCAGTTAGTCACCCTCCCCCAGCAGTTGTCACCCTCCCCCAGCAGCTAGTCACCCTCCCCCAGCAGCTAGTCACCCTTCCCCAGTAGTTAGTCACCCTCCAACAGCAGGTAGTGACTCTCCTTCCACGTTGAAGGGGACTCAGGCTCCGGCGGAGTTTGTCCACTCGTTAGTGAGGGGCTCTTCAACTCCCGACAGCCCTGGCTGTTCGGGAAACGGGTCATGCTAGGGGGCGGTCAGATCAGGGGAGGCTCCCTCCGTCCATGCTTTTTAATGCTAGGTCGATCAGGAACAAGTTTGGCGAGCTACGGGCGCTCTTAGCATCAGAATACCAGGATATCGTTGCTATCACCGAGTCCTGGATTCATATTGATCGTAGGGACTACGTTGGGGAGTTCGAAATTCCCGGGTATAGAATGTTTCGCAAGGACCGCACCCGTGGTGAGGGGGGTGGGGTACTAATATACGTCAGGGACACGTTGAACCCGGTTGACTTCCAGTTCCGATCGGAACGGGAGCTGCTTGGCGTCGATCTGAACGTGGGTGGGACGAACTATAGGTTAATCTTGGTGTACAGACCTCCGCATCTCCTCCTCGAGGAGGATACAGCCCTGTACACCGAACTCAGTAGCCTGCTAGGGGATAGGGTGTGTAGTTTTAGGAGACTTCAACTGTCGCGGCATAAAGTGGGAAAACAGGACTGCCGATGCTGAAGGGAGGAGGTTAGTTGACTTTGCTGATGAGAACTTCCTCACTCAGTGGGTCAACGAGCCTACACGAGGCGAAAGCGTTCTAGACTTAGTATTCAAGACCGAAGACAACCTCGTCACTGGCCTCACCATTGACGAATCATTGGGCGGGAGTGATCACGTTCTTATTAGGTTCCGTGTGCGTCCCTCGGGTGAAGCGTAGTAACTCGAGAGGCAGTAAGCTCGATCTCCGTCAGGCGAACTTTGTTAGCCTCAGGGATAGCGTAGGATAGATGGGGTTAGAGGTTGGCGGCGATGTTGAGGGAGTGTGGAGTGCATTCCGGGACGAGTTTATGGTGCTGCAGTCTGCTGCCATACCCTCAAAACCAGTCACCCCTGCTTCAACGCAGCCTAAGTGGTTCAATCGTGACATCGCGTCGGCTATCCGAAACAGGAAAGTAGCGTATAGGAGGCGAAGGCCAATCGTTCCCACGAGAACACTGAAGCGTATGTCCGACTGTGTAGGGAAGTGAAGGCGAAGGTTAGGCTAGCGAAACGTAACGAAGAACTACGGGTGGCAAGCCTCTGCAAGGGGAACCCTAAGGAATTCTTCAGTTATGTTAATAGTAGAAAGCCCATTAGAAGCATGATAGGTCCATTAAAGGATGGAAGCGGCGTTCTGCGGACATCCGACGCGGACATCGCTAATGTGCTTAATGAGTACTTTGCGGAGTGTTCACGAGGGAGGATACCCGCGTCATCCCCGAGCCAGGCGTGAGGCACGAAGGTGCTGGCCTGGATAGTGTTAAATGTACCGCTACAGTCGTTGCCGATAGAATAGACAAACTGAGCGCGTTTAAGGCTCCTGGGCCAGACCAGTTTCTCCCCAGAGTGTTGCGAGAATGCGCGACCAGGTGGCTCCCCACCTGGCTACAGTCTCAACAAATCGTTGGAGATGGGCCAGGTGCCTGGTGATTGGAGGAAGCCAACGTGACCCCTATCTTTAAGAAAGGGCATCACGAAAGTCCAGGGAACTATCGTCCCATTAATCTCACTTCAGTTGTAGGTAAATTATTAGAAGGGATAATAAGCTGATAGGATCGTTGACCATTTGGTTTCCTACAAGCTGCTTGGGGACTCCCAACATGGGTTTAGACGGCATAGGTCGTGTCTCACCAATTTGCTCGAGTTTTCCACGTCATGTTGAGTGAGTACGATAAGAGTAGGGCGATTGATATACTTATCTCGACTTTCATAAAGCCTTTGATAAGGTACCTCACCGCCGGCTAATGGCGAAAGTGCGCGCGCTGGGTATCGGTGGGGAAATAGGTAGGTGGATTGAAAACTGGCTGAGGAATAGGCGGCAGAGGGTGGTAATTAAAGGGCTAGTTCGGGTTGGGCCTCGGTCACTAGTGGGGTTCCTCAGGGTTCCGTTTTGGGGCCGCTGTTGTTTATCATTTACATAAATGATATCGACGGTGGCATCGTCAGTCGGATCGCCAAATTCGCTGATGACACCAAGCTTGGGGCCAATGTTGGGACGCCCGAAGCGATCGAGGAACTGCGTGCGGACCTAAGTAGGATAGGAGAGTGGTCCGAAAAATGGCAAATGCCGTTTAACTTGGGTAAATGCAAAGTGATGCACATTGGCTACGCCAATCCCAAGTCGGACTACTCGATGTTGTGGTAGTAATATCGAGGTGACTGATTTAGAAAAGGACTTGGGTGTGCTAATTAGCAGCGATCTTAAGTTTACGAAACAGTGTGTAGAGGTGGAAAAGAAAGCCCAGAAACTATTGGGTTATATCAGGAGGCAATTTCAGTTTCGGAACAAGGAGATTGTGCTCTCACTGTACAATTCCCTTGTTCGGCGCGCACCTGGAGTATGCTGTGCAGTTCTGCTCGCCCACCCTCAGGAAAGATATGTGAGGCTGGAGCGAGTGCAGGGGAGGGCCACAAAGTTAATCCCTTCCATTAGACATATGGGCTACAATCGACGGTTACGCGCCCTGAACTTGTTTTCGCTTGAAACTCGGAGGCTGCGCGGTCAACTGATCGAGGTTTTCAAGCTCTTACGCGGGTTCAACGATGTCGATTTTACAAGCATGTTTAGTTTAAATGATAACCCAACTCGCAACAATGGTTGGAAGTTGGATTTGAAACGGTTTAGGACTAGTGTGTGTGGGAATTACTTTACGTATAAGATCTGTGACACATGGAACATGTTACCTTCGGAAGTTGTGAACAGTTCCTCTGTGGATCAGTTCAAGAAAAGGGTAGACGAAATCTTGCACACTATTTGTGTGTGTAGAGACATTTAGGACCTCAGTCTTCGGAAATTTCTTTTCCTATAAAATAGTTAATATCTGGAACCAACTTCCCTCAGAGGTTGTTTCCAGTCAAAGTGTAAATCTGTTTAAAAATAGGCTAGACAAAGTACTGAATACTCTCATGTGAGCAAACTAAATATAGAGCTATTTATATATTCTCCACTTTCCTGTAAAATTTCCTTGGCTACTTTTCCAGGGTCAAGGTATTTTCTTCAACCTTTTTCCGTACCTGCCTCTGGCAGGGAGGGAGCGGAGGGTGGGGAGAGAGCCTTCTACTTTTCTATCCAGTTTTCTACTACTGCTAGGATAGTTGAAAGAAAAATAAACTTTTACAAAATTTTCCCTGGCACCGTTGCCATTGGTACCTCCTCGGTATGGGCCGCAAGGCCTTTTGAGGTACTTCTTTTCCTTGTAACTCTGTCTGTCTGTGTCTGTCTGTCTGTCTGTGTCTGTCTGTCTGTCTGTCTGTCTGTCTGTCTGTGTCTGTCTGTCTCTCTCTGATAAGGTACCTCACCGCCGGCTAATGGCGAAAGTGCGCGCGCTGGGTATCGGTGGGGAAATAGGTAGGTGGATTGAAAACTGGCTGAGGAATAGGCGGCAGAGGGTGGTAATTAAAGGGGCTAGATCGGGTTGGGCCTCGGTCACTAGTGGGGTTCCTCAGGGTTCCGTTTTGGGGCCGCTTTTGTTTATCATTTACATAAATGATATCGACGGTGGCATCGTCAGTCGGATCGCCAAATTCGCTGATGACACCAAGCTTGGGGCCAATGTTGGGACGCCCGAAGCGATCGAGGAACTGCGTGCGGACCTAGGTAGGATAGGAGAGTGGTCCGATAAATGGCAAATGCCGTTTAACTTGGGTAAATGCAAAGTGATGCACATTGGCTACGCCAATCCCAAGTCGGACTACTCGATGTTGGGTAGTAATATCGAGGTGACTGATTTAGAAAAGGACTTGGGTGTGCTAATTAGCAGCGACCTTAAGTTTACGAAACAGTGTGTAGAGGTGGAAAAGAAAGCCCAGAAACTATTGGGTTATATCAGAGGCAATTTCAGTATCGGAACAAGGAGATTGTGCTCTCACTGTACAATTCCCTTGTTCGGCCGCACCTGGAGTATGCTGTGCAGTTCAGGTCGCCCACCCTCAGGAAAGATATTGAGAGGCTGGAGCGAGTGCAGGCGAGGGCCACAAAGTTAATCCCTTCCGTTAGGCATATGGGCTACAATCGACGGTTACGCGCCCTGAACTTGTTTTCGCTTGAAACTCGGAGGCTGCGCGGTCAACTGATCGAGGTTTTCAAGCTCTTACGCGGTTCAACGATGTCGATTTTAGAAGTATGTTTAGTTTAAATGATAATCCAACTCGCAACAATGGTTGGAAGTTGGATTTGAAACGGTTTAGGACTAGTGTGTGTGGGAATTACTTTACGTATAAGATCTGTGACACATGGAACAGGTTACCTTCGGAAGTTGTGAACAGTTCCTCTGTGGATCAGTTCAAGAAAAGGTTAGACCAAATTTTGCACACTATTTGAGTGTGTAAAGACATTTAGGACCTCAGTCTGCGGAAATTTCTTTCCTATAAAATAGTTAATATCTGGAACCAACTTCCCTCAGAGGTTGTTTCCAGTCAAAGTGTAAATCTGTTTAAAAATAGGCTAGACAAAGTACTGAACACACTCATAGTTTAAGATTAAAACCTCAGAAAACTCTGCAGGAGTTCGCTTGCTCGGTGTCTCTGTGAGCAAGCTAAATATAGAGCTATTTATATATTCTCCACTTTCCTGTAAAATTTCCTTGGCTACTTTTCCAGGGTCAGGTATTTTCTTCAACCTTTTTCCGTACCTGCCTCTGGCAGGGAGGGAGCGGAGGGTGGGGAGAGAGGCTTCTACTTTTCTATCCAGTTTTCTACTACTGCTAGGATAGTTGAAAGACAAAATTTTCCCTGGCACCCGTTCCCATTGGTACCTCCTCGGTATGGCCGCAAGGCCTTTTGAGGTACTTCTTTTCCTTGTAACTTGTAACTCTCTCTCTCTGTCTGTCTCTCTCCTCTCTCTCTCTCCGCAGGGGGTATAAAGGTTATGACATTTTTTCTGGATGTTGTAAACTTTATACTTGGGGTGTGACAGCCCTCCGGTCCCGAGTCGTGGGATTCTAGAGAAATTGGCTGTTAGTTTCTTTAGGTTCTCTCTCTCTTTCGGGAGGGCGGGTAAAGTATGTTGTACAATCCTGTCCCGTGGGTTACTAGGACCCCATCCCATCCCTACTCTGTCCTTTTAGCTTACATTAAAGATGTTCTCCTCTGACTGGAAAAAAAAAAAAAAAAAACTTTAGTATGAAGTATTTTTCTCTTCTTTTACTATTAGGACCTTACTGCTACCTCATGCGTGGGAAGAGAGGCTTTGGAACCTCTATAAATAACACCATTTAACGCTCGTAGGTTGTGAGAGACTGGGATGGAGGGGTCCCAGGCGTAGGGGCGCGATGAATATAGTGTGGCTAGTGCCCCGTTAAGCCCATTCCTAACGCGTAATGGCCTGACCAGCCCCCTGCGACCGTTTTTTGGTGACCAATTGATGGTGCTTGGCTGTACTGCTCTGAGGTGAGAGAGCTTTACTGCCCAGCTGGCTGCCAGGCCAGCGTAAAGTCTCGGGAGTAGCCTCTGGGTCTGGGGGGATATCCCTTGAACACTGGATTCTAAGAGTTTCGCCGCTTGTGAGCGACTAGTAAGACTTAGTAAGGGGCTGCATCTCGCTGGCGCTCCTGGCGGAAAATCCGTGATGCCTGCGTCGCGAGTGTTTGTCAGTTGGTAGCTGCGACACGTTTGGGATTTTCCGGCCCTGGGAGACCTTTGGTCGGTGCGGCAGCAGCGAGAAGTGTAGTCTTCTGGAAGGGATGAACGTCACTTGCAAGTAGGTGGATGCGTCTACGCGTGGGATGAATTCACCCCCACCCCCCTTTTTTATATACTGGTCAGAACGTTTTTGATAGTTTTCATTGCTAGAACGCTTTATCTTATTCAGAGTATTCAGAAAAAAAAAAAAAAATATGGCAGGCCCAGCTAAATTGAAAGCAGAATGCTTTAAATGTAAAGTTAATCATTGGTGCGTTGACTTCCCTGAAGGTAGTATCAGCGATATCACATCCCTTAGTGTATGTTTGTTTTGTAAACTTAGAGACAACCACGAAAAGGAAGTTAAAGAGCTAAAGGAATTAGTAAAAAAGCTTGAAGCTAGGGTCGTCGCACTGGAAATCCAACCCAGTGGACAAGATCAAACTAAAAACACACCAGCAGATTTAAACTGTAAGATTAAGCATCTAGAACAAAGCGTGGCACGCTTGGAAAACACTGTATTCCGGAAAATAGAACGGAGGAACAAGAATTCAAATTGGTCAAAAATAAAAGACCCTCCAAACCAAAACCAAAACATAAGGATTTGGAACCCATTACCATCAAAAATAAGTTTCACTTACTTGCTGATGAGGAGGATGAATCCTTTTTAATTGGGGATTCTATGCTAAGGAATCAAGGGGACTTTTTCGGAGCAAGACGGGTGACCAAGAGAAAACTCCGATGTTTTCCGGGTGCCACAAGCCAGATAATTAATAGGGAATTAGGCAAAATTAATATCAAGAATAAGAGTTGCCCTATCATTGTCCATGTTGGTGGCAATGACGTTTTTCTGGGAGGGACAGGAGGGCAGACAGAGCCCATTATAAAAGAATTTAAGAACCTAACTGACAAGGTTAGGGATAGGACAGACATGGGTATGGTCGTAGGAATTCTCCCTCGAATGCGTGCTAGTGATTATACTCTAAGTAAAGCCATTAGCATAAATAAAAGAGTTAAACGCATGTGTGAGGAAAAAGGCCTAAAGTTTGTCGATTTTTGGCCTACATTCTACGGAAATGGGGAATACTTTGGTTCGGACGGGATACATTTTAACCAGAAGGGGAAAAAGAAGTATGGTGATTTACTGAACATTAATTTGTATAATCTTTTTAAACTAGGACCCCCCAAACCAGTAATTGATCCTGCTTCCCAAACAGTTAAACCTACTCCCCCAGCAGTTAGTCACCCTCCCCCAGCAGGTAGTGACTCTCCTTCCACGTTGGAGGGGACTCAGGCTCCTGCGGAGATTGTCCCCTCGTTAGTGAGGGGCTCTTCAACTCCCGACAGCCCTGGCTGTTCGGGAAACGGGTCGTGCTAGGGGGCGGTCAGAATAGGGGAGGCTCCCTCCGTGCAATGCTTTTTAATGCTAGGTCGATCAGGAACAAGTTTTGCGAGCTACGGGCGCTCTTAGCATCAGAATACCAGGATATCGTTGCTATCACCGAGTCCTGGATTCATACTGATCGTAGGGACTACGTTGGGGAGTTCGAAATTCCCGGGTATAGAATGTTTCGCAAAGACCGCACCCGTGGGGGGGGGGTGGGGTACTAATATACGTCAGGGACACGTTGAGTCCGGTTGACTGCCAGTTCCGGTCGGAACGGGAGCTGCTTGGCGTCGATCTGAACGTGGGAGGGACGAACTATAGGTTAATCTTGGTGTACAGACCTCCGCATCTCCTCCTCGAGGAGGATACAGCCCTGTACACCGAACTCAGTAGCCTGCTAGGGGATAGGGTGTGTGTAGTTTTAGGAGACTTCAACTGTCGCGGCATAAAGTGGGAAAACAGGACTGCCGATGCTGAAGGGAGGAGGCTAGTTGACTTTGCTGATGAGAACTTCCTCACTCAGTGGGTCAACGAGCCTACACGAGGCGAAAGCGTTCTAGACTTAGTATTCACGACCGAAGACAACCTCGTCACTGGCCTCACCGTTGACGAATCATTGGGCGGGAGTGATCACGGTCTTATTAGGTTCGTGTGTGCGTCCCTCGGGTGAAGCGTAGTAACTCGAGAGGCAGTAAGCTCGATCTCCGGCGGGCGAACTTTGTTAGCCTCAGGGATAGCGTAGGAGAGATGGGGTTAGAGGTTGGCGGCGATGTTGAGGGAGTGTGGAGTGCATTCCGGGACGAGTTTATGGTGCTGCAGTCTGCTGCCATACCCTCAAAACCGGTCACCCCTGCTTCAACGCAGCCTAAGTGGTTCAATCGTGACATCGCTTCGGCTATCCGAAATAGGAAAGTAGCGTATAGGAGGGCGAAGGCCAATCGTTCCCACGAGAACACTGAAGCGTATGTCCGCCTGTGTAGGGAAGTGAAGGCGAAGGTTAGGCTAGCGAAACGTAACGAAGAACTACGGGTGGCAAGCCTCTGCAAGGGGAACCCTAAGGAATTCTTCAGTTATGTTAATAGTAGAAAGCCCATTAGAAGCATGAGCGGCGTTCTGCGGACCTCCGACGCGGACATCGCTAATGTGCTTAATGAGTACTTTGCGGGAGTGTTCACCAGGGAGGATACCCGCGTCATCCCCGAGCCAGGCGTGAGGCACGAAGGTGCTGGCCTGGATAGTGTTAGATGTACCGCGACAGTCGTTGCCGATAGAATAGACAAACTGAGCGCGTTTAAGGCTCCTGGGCCAGACCAGTTTCTCCCCAGTGTTGCGAGAAGTGCGCGACCAGGTGGCTCCCCACCTGGCTACAGTCTTCAACAAATCGTTGGAGATGGGCCAGGTGCCTGGTGACTGGAGGGAAGCCAACGTGACCCCTATCTTTAAGAAAGGGGATCACGAAAGTCCAGGGAACTATCGTCCCATTAGTCTCACTTCAGTTGTAGGTAAATTATTAGAAGGGATAATAGCTGATAGGATCGTTGACCATTTGGATTCCTACAAGCTGCTTGGGGACTCCCAACATGGGTTTAGACGGCATAGGTCGTGTCTCACCAACTTGCTCGAGTTTTTCCACGTCATGTTGAGTGAGTACGATAAGAGTAGGGCGATTGATATACTTTATCTCGACTTTCAGAAAGCCTTTGATAAGGTACCTCACCGCCGGCTAATGGCGAAAGTGCGCGCGCTGGGTATCGGTGGGGAAATAGGTAGGTGGATTGAAAACTGGCTGAGGAATAGGCGGCAGAGGGTGGTAATTAAAGGGGCTAGTTCGGGTTGGGCCTCGGTCACTAGTGGGGTTCCTCAGGGTTCCGTTTTGGGGCCACTGTTGTTTATCATTTACATAAATGATATCGACGGTGGCATCGTCAGTCGGATCGCCAAATTCGCTGATGACACCAAGCTTGGGGCCAATGTTGGGACGCCCGAAGCGATCGAGGAACTGCGTGCGGACCTAGGTAGGATAGGAGAGTGGTCCGAAAAATGGCAAATGCCGTTTAACTTGGGTAAATGCAAAGTGATGCACATTGGCTACGCCAATCCCAAGTCGGACTACTCGATGTTGGGTAGTAATATCGAGGTGACTGATTTAGAAAAGGACTTGGGTGTGCTAATTAGCAGCGACCTTAAGTTTACGAAACAGTGTAGAGGTGGAAAAGAAAGCCCAGAAACTATTGGGTTATATCAGGAGGCAATTTCAGTTTCGGAACAAGGAGATTGTGCTCTCACTGTACAATTCCCTTGTTCGGCCGCACCTGGAGTATGCTGTGCAGTTCTGGTCGCCCACCCTCAGGAAAGATATTGAGAGGCTGGAGCGAGTGCAGGCGAGGGCCACAAAGTTAATCCCTTCCGTTAGGCATATGGGCTACAATCGACGGTTACGCGCCCTGAACTTGTTTTCGCTTGAAACTCGGAGGCTGCGCGGTCAACTGATCGAGGTTTTCAAGCTCTTACGCGGGTTCAACGATGTCGATTTTAGAAGTATGTTTAGTTTAAATGATAACCCAACTCGCAACAATGGTTGGAAGTTGGATTTGAAACGGTTTAGGACTAGTGTGTGTGGGAATTACTTTACGTATAAGATCTGTGACACATGGAACAGGTTACCTTCGGAAGTTGTGAACAGTTCCTCTGTGGATCAGTTCAAGAAAAGGTAGACCAAATCTTGCACACTATTTGAGTGTGTACAAAATTTTCCCTGGCACCAACTTCCCTCAGAGGTTGTTTCAGTCAAAGTGTAAATGTGTTAAAATAGCTAGACAAGTACAGCTACACACATAGTTTAAGATTAAAACCTCAGAAAACTGCAGGAGTTCGCTTGCACGGTGTCTCTGTGAGCAAGCTAAATATAGAGCTATTTATATATTCTCCACTTTCCTGTAAAATTTCCTTGGCTACTTTTCCAGGGTCAATGTATTTTCTTCAACCTTTTTCCGTACCTGCCTCTGGCAGGGAGGGAGGGAGCGGAGGGTGGGGAGAGAGCCCTCTACTTTTCTATCCAGTTTTCTACTACTGCTAGAATAGTTGAAAGAAAAATAAACTTTTACAAAATTTTCCCTGGCACCTGTTGCCATTGGTACCTCCTCGGTATGGGCCGCAAGGCCTTTTGAGGTACCTCTTTTCCTTTAACTCTGTCTGTCTCTCTCTGTGACCAAGAGAAAACTCCGATGTTTTCCGGGTGCCACAAGCCAGATAATTAATAGGGAATTAGGCAAAATTAATATCAAGAATAGGAGTTGCCCTATCATTGTCCATGTTGGTGGCAATGACGTTTTTCTGGGAGGGACAGGAGGGCAGACAGAGCCCATTATAAAAGAATTTAAGAACCTAACTGACAAGGTTAGGGATAGACAGACATGGGTATGGTCGTAGGAATTCTCCCTCGAATGCGTGCTAGTGATTATACTCTAAGTAAAGCCATTAGCATAAATAAGTTAAACGCATGTGTGAGGAAAAAGGCCTAAAGTTTGTCGATTTTTGGCCTACATTCTACGGAAATGGGAATACTTTGGTTCGGACGGGATACATTTTAACCAGAAGGGAAAAAGAAGTATGGTGATTTACTGAACATTAATTTGTATAATCTTTTTAAACTAGGACCCCCCAAACCAGTAATTGATCCTGCTTCCCACAGTTAAACCTACTCCACCAGCAGCTAGTCACCCTCCCCCAGCAGCCTGCGGAGTTTGTCCCCTCGTTAGTGAGGGGCTCTTCAACTCCCGACAGCCCTGGCTGTTCGGGAAACGGGTCGTGCTAGGGGGCGGTCAGAACAGGGGAGGCTCCCTCCGTGCAATGCTTTTTAATGCTAGGTCGATCAGGAACAAGTTTGGCGAGCTACGGGCCTCTTAGCATCAGAATACCAGGATATCGTTGCTATCACCGAGTCCTGGATTCATACTGATCGTAGGGACTACGTTGGGGAGTTCGAAATTCCCGGGTATAGAATGTTTCGCAAAGACCGCACCCGTGGGGAGGGGTACTAATATACGTCAGGGACACGTTGAGTCCGGTTGACTGCCAGTTCCGGTCGGAACGGGAGCTGCTTGGCGTCGATCTGAACGTGGGAGGGACGAACTATAGGTTAATCTTGGTGTACAGACCTCCGCATCTCCTCCTCGAGGAGGATACAGCCCTGTACACCGAACTCAGTAGCCTGCTAGGGGATAGGGTGTGTGTAGTTTTAGGAGACTTCAACTGTCGCGGCATAAAGTGGAAAACAGGACTGCCGATGCTGAAGGGAGGAGGCTAGTTGACTTTGCTGATGAGAACTTCCTCACTCAGTGGGTCAACGAGCCTACACGAGGCGAAAGCGTTCTAGACTTAGTATTCACGACCGAAGACAACCTCGTCACTGGCCTCACCGTTGACGAATCATTGGGCGGGAGTGATCACGGTCTTATTAGGTTCCGTGTGTGCGTCCCTCGGGTGAAGCGTAGTAACTCGAGAGGCAGTAAGCTCGATCTCCGGCGGCGAACTTTGTTAGCCTCAGGGATAGCGTAGGAGAGATGGGGTTAGAGGTTGGCGTGATGTTGAGGGAGTGTGGAGTGCATTCCGGGACGAGTTTATGGTGCTGCAGTCTGCTGCCATACCCTCAAAACCGGTCACCCCTGCTTCAACGCAGCCTAAGTGGTTCAATCGTGAATCGCTTCGGCTATCCGAAATAGGAAAGTAGCGTATAGGAGGGCGAAGGCCAATCGTTCCCACGAGAACACTGAAGCGTATGTCCGCTGTGTAGGGAAGTGAAGGCGAAGGTTAGGCTAGCGAAACGTAACGAAGAACTACGGGTGGCAAGCCTCTGCAAGGGGAACCCTAAGGAATTCTTCAGTTATGTTAATAGTAGAAAGCCCATTAGAAGCGGCGTTCTGCGGACCTCCGACGCGGACATCGCTAATGTGCTTAATGAGTACTTTGCGGGAGTGTTCACCAGGGAGGATACCCGCGTCATCCCCGAGCCAGGCGTGAGGCACGAAGGTGCTGGCCTGGATAGTGTTAGATGTACCGCGACAGTCGTTGCCGATAGAATAGACAAACTGAGCGCGTTTAAGGCTCCTGGGCCAGACCAGTTTCTCCCCAGTGTTGCGAGAAGTGCGCGACCAGGTGGCTCCCCACCTGGCTACAGTCTTCAACAAATCGTTGGAGATGGGCCAGGTGCCTGGTGACTGGAGGGAAGCCAACGTGACCCCTATCTTTAAGAAAGGGGATCACGAAAGTCCAGGGAACTATCGTCCCATTAGTCTCACTTCAGTTGTAGGTAAATTATTAGAAGGGATAATAGCTGATAGGATCGTTGACCATTTGGATTCCTACAAGCTGCTTGGGGACTCCCAACATGGGTTTAGACGGCATAGGTCGTCTCACCAACTTGCTCGAGTTTTTCCACGTCATGTTGAGTGAGTACGATAAGAGTAGGGCGATTGATATACTTTATCTCGACTTTCAGAAAGCCTTTGATAAGGTACCTCACCGCCGGCTAATGGCGAAAGTGCGCGCGCTGGGTATCGGTGGGGAAATAGGTAGGTGGATTGAAAACTGGCTGAGGAAAGGCGGCAGAGGGTGGTAATTAAAGGGCTAGTTCGGGTTGGGCCTCGGTCACTAGTGGGGTTCCTCAGGGTTCCGTTTTGGGGCGACTGTTGTTTATCATTTACATAAATGATATCGACGGTGGCATCGTCAGTCGGATCGCCAAATTCGCTGATGACACCAAGCTTGGGGCCAATGTTGGGACGCCCGAAGCGATCGAGGAACTGCGTGCGGACCTAGGTAGGATAGGAGAGTGGTCCGAAAAATGGCAAATGCCGTTTAACTTGGGTAAATGCAAAGTGATGCACATTGGCTACGCCAATCCCAAGTCGGACTACTCGATGTTGGGTAGTAATATCGAGGTGACTGATTTAGAAAAGGACTTGGGTGTGCTAATTAGCAGCGACCTTAAGTTTACGAAACAGTGGTAGAGGTGGAAAAGAAAGCCCAGAAACTATTGGGTTATATCAGGAGGCAATTTCAGTTTCGGAACAAGGAGATTGTGCTCTCACTGTACAATTCCCTTGTTCGGCCGCACCTGGAGTATGCTGTGCAGTTCTGGTCGCCCACCCTCAGGAAAGATATTGAGAGGCTGGAGCGAGTGCAGGCGAGGGCCACAAAGTTAATCCCTTCCGTTAGGCATATGGGCTACAATCGACGGTTACGCGCCCTGAACTTGTTTTCGCTTGAAACTCGGAGGCTGCGCGGTCAACTGATCGAGGTTTTCAAGCTCTTACGCGGGTTCAACGATGTCGATTTTAGAAGTATGTTTAGTTTAAATGATAACCCAACTCGTAACAATGGTTGGAAGTTGGATTTGAAAAGGTTTAGGACTGGTGTGTGTGGGAATTACTTTACGTATAAGATCTGTGACACATGGAACAGGTTACCTTCGGAAGTTGTGAACAGTTCCTCTGTGGATCAGTTCAAGAAAAGGTTAGACCAAATCTTGCACACTATTTGAGTGTGTACAAAATTTTCCCTGGCACCATTGGTACCTCCTCGGTATGCGCCGCAAGGCCTTTTGAGGTACTTCTTTTCCTTGTAACTTCTTGTAACTCTCTCTCTCTCTCTCTCTCTCTCTCTCTCTCTCTCTCTCTCCCCCCCCCCCCTTGGCTCAGCCAACTGGCTGATTAGGAGCCTATAAGACAACGCCTACTCGGCTGAATTCTTAATATGCACTTGGCTCCTGCCAGGTGAACACCTCTCCTCCTTTCTCTTTCTGGCCCTTTGGGGGGAATAGCTTTGGGGAGAACTCCGCCTCCAAGTTGCATGCCCCTTGCATCCCTATTTTGGGGTTGGCAACAAAGGCCAGTACTCTTTGGCGGGAATTAATTTTTTTGCAACACCCCCCACCCCCTTTGCAACATTACGTAACAAATTGCAACATTCCTGCACTCTCCCCTTTTGCGGCTATACTACTGTGGCCGATTTATAGTTGCGGTTGTAGATGGTCACTGTTCTTCTAAAGCTGTCAACAGTGGTGTTCATCAGGGTTCTGTGCGGTCACCCACTCTTTTGCTTTTATTTATTAATAATCTTTTAATTCGCACTTCCTGTTCTATTCACTCCTATGCCGACGATTCCACTTTTCACTTCACCCGCTTCCCAAAAAATCCCTCTCAACGGTCACTCCATGATTCGCGTAGTACGGATATGGAGCACCTGACCTCCGATCTTTCTGCTACTTGTGCCTTTCAATGCTTCAAAAACTCAGTTCCTCAATTTGTCTACTCGTCACAATCTTCCACACGACTATCCCCTTACATTCAACAACACGCAACTCAATTCTCCCTCTTTTCTTAACATTCTTGGAGTTTCCTTTTCTCGTGATCTTTCCTGGAAATATCACATATACTCTTTCCAAAACAGCTTCCAAGATGTTAGGTGTGGTGTACCGGCTTCGCAGTTTCTTCACCCCAACTCATTTGCTGTCTCTGTACAGGGGTCTTGTCCACGCCTCTTTGGAGTATGCTTCTCATGTATGGGGTGGCTCAACCCATACAGCCATACTTGACCGGGTGGAATCAAAGCTTTTCGACCCATCAATTCTCCGCCTCTTACTCACCGTCTTCAATCCCTCTCTTCGCCGCAATGTTGACTCACTCTCACTTTACTAACGCTATTATAACGGACACTGTTCTTCTGAACACTAACTGCATGCTTCCTCTAAGGAGAGCACGCAGCACTAGACTTTTCACACTTCCTTATTCCTTTTCTATCCAACTCTCTAACGGAAGGGTTAATCGGTATTTCCAATCTTTCATCTACTCAACCGGTCAACTTTGAAATAATCTTCCCCCCGTCTATAACCTCCAATCTTTCAAACGCAGTGTGTCTACGTATCTCGAAAACCCTGCACCTTGATTTTGGCTCTGTCAGCTATGTCGGGGTGGAGCACTTTTGCGGGCGTTCGCCCTTGGCCCCTCCTTCCTGCATAAAAAAAATATAGTTATCCTTTTTTTAGAGAGATTTCCCTAACTGCATATATATTAATAATGCGACTGGACAGGTCCAGAATGGGCTTCACAAGTACGGGGCTCCAATAAACCTTAGCCCCCCCCACCCATGGCCTAAACCATTAGAGGTACAGTAAAACTAAATATACCTTACAAAAGAGAATTTAATCCTGCATTTAATGGGAAGCAATTAAAACTTGGTGTTCCCGCCATTGGCTTCCAAGACAGCCTGAATTCGCTTTGGGTAGCTTGCCAAAAGTGATGTGAATAGATCTTGATCGTTACGCAAATTTGCTAAAACAGTTTCAATGTGTTGCGTCATTGTATCCTTCGAAAATCGATTTGCTGCAGGTTCTTGAAACAAGAGACATTCAGCCTTGTCCTTTACAACTGATCCAGTGTGTTCACAGACGTTCAGGTTAGGAGAATTTCCTGGCCATTCTTCATTTCCAAAGAAATCGATCTCATGGTTCCGCAACAACTGTTGAGTGGCTAATGCCTTAAAGCAGGGGGCCTTATCGTGCAGAAGTGTGACCTGATCGACATCCATAACATTGTTTGGGTTTCTTAGAAAAGGAATGACATGCTGGGATAGAATAATATCACGAAAATACTGTCCATCCCAACTCTGACCATTTGGCTTCAGCACCCACATGAGCTTCTTTGCCGTGAACAAAACAAACACACCAACACAGTCTGGACTTTTTAATAATTCGCGATAATGTTCATTGTCATCAATTTCATCTGGTGTTGTGTCCCACACTCGATCATTTTGGTAGTTAGGCCGACGTGTTACGTAAACAAAAAATTCATCGGAGACAGCTAAATGCATGAAATCATCCACATCCCAATCTTCAAGACAATGGGCAAACCACATTCTGTCATCGATGTTAAGTTCAGTTTTTCTTGGCTTTGGAAGTTCATGCCAAGGCTTTAAACCTTGCCTATGACGGTACAGTCGAATGATCTCACCACTAACGATCTTTCCTCTCAACACTTCGATCTCTCTAGAAAGTTTAGCACAGCTGTTTTTCCGCTTACACGTACCGCTTTCAATGATGTCCTTTGTTTCCTGAAAGAGTGGCAAATTTGGGCGCCCAGATTTGGTTGTGTCCATTTCACATTCATCCAAAGTTTTATTCCAATTTCTTTTGACGAAGTCCTCACTTCTTCGCAACTTTTTGCCAACCCATGAACGTGTTATAAAGGTGGCTCCAGCATCACGAGCTTCTCGAAATGTTATTGCTTGTATGCGATCTATCACACGTTGCCTCTCCGAATCACCAATTAATTGAGAAACCATTATATTATCACTTTATCAGCTAGAGTAATTTTAATACCTGCAATAAATAAAGAATTTTATATATTTTCATTATCACTAAAAACTATTTCGATATAAGTAAACATTTAAGCTGCAAATAGAGGGGGGGGCCTAAGGTTTTTTCGAACCCCTTACTGTATATAGTGTGAATTGTAGCCAGAATACTCTCGTTTTAATATGTAATATGAATAACGGTTGAATAACACGTTTCTGGCACAGTGTGATTTAAGTGTGTGAAATAAGCACATTTTGGATTCTGGAACGGTACCAGGATCTCGTGTTGCATTATTGGTATGTATAAATAAACATACGTGTGTATCTGCTGACGAGGATACTAAAAATAATGTTTCGGGAAAAATCCCTTCCGACGACAAGAGCAGAGAAATCGATGCTGAAGCTGGTTTTGGAGGTAATGACCAAGAAACAGAAAAGCCCAATTAAGATCCTGCTTCAGAATGCAAATCAACCTCTGGAGAGAGAGCAAACCCGGAACAGAAATGTGCACGTGATAACTCTTCTGAAGGTAAGAATTACTGCTAATGATAAACATCTGACACGTCCTTCGTCATGTTTTAATGTACTTCTATTACTGTTACTTCAAAGTTCAGATAATAAATATCGCCAGAAGTGTATTACTACTGTGACCACTTGCACTGTGCAGTTTCGAAATTCATGTAATGTAATACCGCGGATGAGTTTTTTTTTTTATTCATTCTTAATATACTTTATGGAGAGAGAAAATAGCACGCCTAATATTTAGTTTCGTGGCCATCAGATTTTTGACAAAAGACAATAAAGTTAGGAACACACCTCCCATTTCATATGTCGGACCAATCAGGGTGAATCTTGTGCAATTGAAGCCGTACACTAGGTTAAGTGGTCGTAAGTAATTTCCCAAGTCACCAACTTTCGGCCAATCAGGGTCAGGGGTCATGGGTGTTACCAAAAATATAGATGGCCACGAAACTACATATTTACCAATAACAAATATAGAAGATAATCATAATCCACTAACGGCGGCGACAATTTGCTTTGAATTGAATTCCATTATTCAACAATTATAGAAAAACTATACACGCTTGTTTTGCATTTTACAAGGCCTATTTCAACACCAGGCCTAAACAAGCCTACAATATGGTATCATATATGGTAACCGTCAGAATTTCATACAAAATATTACTTTATTGTACTGTATAATTACAAATTCCATCTGGTGTTAGGATAAAGCCCATTGGGAATAAGGAAAGTTACCATATGTGGAACTAAAGAACAAAATACCGGGTGTCCGAGAATTATCTGTACAATTTTTGGCTGTTATTAAAAGTCAACCATGAAGTGTAGAAATTCCAGTGTTGTCCCATTTTACAGAGAAACTAAGTTTTTTCTGATAACAAGTTTTGACAAGTTTTTTCTTTTTTGTACGCGGGTGACAGACATTGATGATTTAAAAGCAAGAATCACAGCTGCTATTAAGCGAATTGATGTGGATATGCTGCAGCGTACATGGCAACATTTGGAGTATAGATTGGATGTTTTGCGAATCACTAATGGTGCACATATCGAATGTTTGTAACAACGTTACTTTAATAAAAGAAACTTTTGAAAATACAGATTCCAAATAATCTTGTTTAAGAATTTTACGTGTTATCAAGAATTTTATTAAAAGATGAAATTGTACAGATAATTTTCGGACACACTGGAATTTCTAAAAAATTGTCAAAACTTGGTATCAGAAAAAACTTAGATATTCTCTGAAAAATGGGACAACACTGGAATTTCTACACTTCATGGTTGACTTTTAATAACAGCCAAAACTTGTACAGATAATTCTCGGACACCCTGTACCAATGTAGGCATTGGGCCTACATTAACAACAAGCAAGACGTAGAAGAACGTATTTTTTCGCACTAAAAACTTTTAAAAACCATTTCGAGAAGTAATGAAAATACATAAATACACGTCTGGTGATTTTCCAATTTTCCAAACAATTCAAATTGTTTCGGCAAAAAAAACAAGGAAGAAATTATAACTGAGCTAGAGAGTGGAAAGCATTGCTTTAGGCGAAGAAGTTGTGTTAATCTTTCTACAAGTTATGAGTGAATAAAACAAAATAGGATAGGCCTATCCCAGTGAAACAAGCACAGCGAGGTTCCTTTGTTAATTGATTACAAAAGCAAACGCCTTGGGTAGCCAAACAGCCAACAACATCAGCAAGCGAGAGAGTAGGGAATCGCTAAAAATTTCGGGACTTGTAATACGCCGACTACATAAAACAAAAAGTACGTGCCTATAGAAGTTTTTTCTTTTACCATCAGGTTGTGCTAAATACCGAAGGCAAACAAATTTAATTTTTTAACTAAAATCTACTGAACGATCTTTTGAAGACCTACACACAAAACTTTTGAACGAAAAAACCATAGGCTTTTTGCTGTCGACTATTGGCATTATAAATCTGCTGGAAATTTTCATCGGATCGCCAAGTCGAAGTCAATTAACCATAGGCCTATATAGCTTTTTCAAAACACGATTAGTGTAACTACTCGTACATTAATTAAGACCAAAACTTTTCCTAAGGCTGGCCGCACACGGGATCGTCTTGCGACTCACGACTGACTACTTGGGGGTCGTGACCCACTCAAGTCACGTGTGATTTTACATTGACAATGTCAATGTAAAATCACACGTGATGAGTCGTCACGACCCAAGTCGTGAGTCGCAAGACGATCCTGCGTGCGGCCGGCCTAAATCATATTTCGTTCACTTCCTTTAATGTTTCCTAAATTACTGCTACTCAAGATATTTCACAAACTGGCGTAAACTTATGATACATCTTCGAAGTCATCTGATTACTTCCACATCAAAGCATGTTCTCCGGTTCACTTTCGTATAAAGCAGTTTTATTGACATCATAAATGAGGAACACGAGTAGTATGTGCGCAGAGAGATAGTGCAGGAATGTTGCAATGAGATAATGATCAATGTTGCAAAATCTTGCAAATGGGTTGTGCAACAAGAGGGTGGGGGTTATGCAATGAAGGGGAGGGGTTTTATGCAAAGGGGGAGGGGGAATGTTGCAAGAGCAACAAGAGGTTATGAAACTTGGAGGCGGCGTTATCCCCAAAGAGAAAAAGAAGAGAGAGAGGTGTTCACCTGGCTGGAGCCAAGTGCATATTAAAACTTCAGCCGAGCGCCCGCTGTCTTATAAGGTATAAATCAGCCAGTTGGCTTAATTCGCCAGTTGGCTTAGAAGGCGTAAATGGCTTGTACAGGTTGAGTTGCCAGATTGTGCTATTTATTTATTTAATTAAAGCATATATTCTTAACAGTTGGCTTAGAAGGGGTAACCAGCCATTTGGTATAATTATCGTTTACAACCAAAAGAATTAAATAAAACATTACATCATTCTGTTTATTTAGACAAAATATTGTAAATATACATAGAGAAAATATACATTTGAATGATCAAAAAAAATTAAAAATAATAATAGTATAAGAAATATGAACGACGATTATGTATATAATCAAAAAATATAACCATCAATATAACAGGACACGAGAAATATATACCGTATTTGACGGTTTATAAGACGCACCCACATTCCAGCAGGAAATATTTAGGAAAAAACTTGTGTATTTAAGCATTTAATGTTTACTCCTACTAATATGGAATATAAACATGAGCTCAGCATAGCAGAAGTCATTTACAATGAAAATATCTTACATCATTATCATCAGTAGTTATAGATCCATCTTTAATATTTACAATAATTCCTTTTTTAGTTAATTAAAACAAATAATAATGTAATAATAAAGATGTAATAATAATAGTGTGTTTAAGTAAACAATAACATTTTTAATTCTGAAGATGGGCTAGGCAGAATTTTGCCTACCGGAGATAGCTACTGCGGGATTCATTAGCCTACGGGAGACCGCAACTTCACATATAGGACGCGGGGTGATTTTTTGAGCCATTTTTCGGGGAAAAAAGTGCGTCTTATATGCCGCCAAATACGGTATATATATACACAATTATATTAAATAATTAAATATATCGAAAATAAATATACACTATCTTCTGCACAAAATAAAAATCAGGAATACAAAACGTATAACCATCAATATAGCAGTACAGGAGAAATATATATACACAATTATGTTAAATATATTGAAAACAAATACACTCACTTTGTTTTACTGCGCAATACACTAAATCATGTAATCGAGTCCACAATCACATCGTTATTGCTTTGCACTACGCAGTATACGCTGTTTAATATTTCACCGCTCAAGGTATAGGGAAATCTGTACTCTATATAAAGGGCCTTCATATCGTTCAGTACTATTTTTGTGCCCACTTTACATCCGGTTGGCAAGTTCTTTAAATACGTCTAGAATACAATCAAAAGCACGCACAAAGAGGTCATCGTTAGCCACAACGTCAAATACAAATTTATAAACGCCTTTCCAATCGAGGGTTTATTTCTACCGATCCGAGCTTTTCAATCGTGAACTCTTCTTCACACTGCATAGCGACAGTTGAAATAATCTTCTAAGTCGTTGCGACAACTGCTCATTATATAAAGAAATAGTTCTTCAGGGTGAACGGTGTAGGTGAGCTCAGCCCTGTACCGCTCAAGTGCTTTGTACCAAAGTTCATGATATTTCAAAGCGACTAAACTTTTTAAATAAGCGTCCAGCTCTAGACCATTCTCACCTTGGTCAGCCTACACTCGGTAAACCCATCGAGCAGAGCGGTGTATGCGTATTCAAGAACCGTATTAAAATAAAGCATATCCGTAACATGTGCGTCTAATATAGGCTTCAGCTTGCTGAATCCGACGATTTCAAACATTCTGTCGAGGATGAAAGTTTTGCGTAGGGACAAGAGCGTTATTATCAGAAGCATTCTTCCACATCAGCCGTATGTCAATGCATGGCCGATCGTTATTTATACACAATGTACAAACAACGGCATACGAGGGGATGTCACTAATCTGCTCTCTTCTTATACCTACACCTATAGGAATTTTATAACTATCCTCACTCCACTTCTCAACTATTCCGAAGATTCTATTAATCTCGACACTTAAATAAACAACATTCCCTTTTTGTTTGTCTACAAGCCGTTTCCAGTACATAGTTAACGGCACCGGATTTACGCCTGAACACGCGCAACGACTTCGTCACGGACACATCGTACACTGCGTTGAGAATGCTGTTCAAAGTAGTTCCATCGTATTCGAGGAGCGCACGTCCAGTCGGTTCAAGCTCTGAGATGACTGAGCCACATGCAACGGATCGGCTCGACGGGAGGAGTAAGTCACACCATAAGCTAATGAAACATGTACGCGCTGTTCGAATAGTTCTCCCCCATTATATTGGGTAGATGTTTTGAGAAATTTTCCGATACATGAAGTAATATCGGTTTTAATGTTTTATCACCCACTCCGCAGAATGCGCACCAGACATTTTTGCAAAGGGGGATTTTCACGAACTAAACATTTTATAACGGTTTTAATGTTTCACCAATCACCACACGTTCATTTCCACAAACTAAACATCTTCACAATTCGGCGCACTATTTGAAAGGAACATATGCCCATATTTTTCCTTTTTGTTTAACAAGCGATACTAGTCTCGTCTTAAAAACTCTCACAGGGCATTAGCCACAACCTCACTACAAACTTAGTTATGATATATATTAATATAGTGATAAAAGTGCTTAAGATTCTCCATGATGACAAGATTTACATTCTCAGTCGCAGGGTACGAGTACTCGGTATGATGCAACATGACATAATACCACTTGTCACACCACTCATCAATAAGACTCACTATCCATATCTGTTCTCTCTTCTGCACGTGTTGTTTCTTTTACTTCACGGTATGTAAGCTTTTATAAAGTTTAGTCCTACAACATAGTTCAATACATCACTTGTCCCACGAAATCCTACAATGCTATCACCAGAATAGCCATAGAGTATTTGTACCTCTTGCTCCTTCGCACGATTCAATGTAGCCTTAAAAGCATCAAAGGAGGGTGGAATAGGGAGTTTTTCAGTATGCACCACATATTGACACTGCAGAATACCATTTCATAAACGTCGAACACGCAATATTAAATGTGGCCATTACTACTTTCTGTCTACGCGGGAGAATACATGTCTGAGGTCCTGGGCTTACTGCGATCAACTGAGCACGCAGGGAAGCCCAGGTGGTAGCAGGAGTCACGTGTTCAATCATACAGGTGGGCAGAGCTTAGAGCTTTCTACTGTACACACGCTGGGCGGACTTAGAATTTTCCTGTGTGTGTACACACAAATTCAAACGCTAATTGAAACACGAAATATTCAAGGTGTATATATATATTACAAATACGTGTAATAAATAAGTTAACAATAGACACATCAAAGATTATGGTATCCAAAGGGTACGGTATCATAGGTACCAGGTACCTGGTAACGTTTCCTGTAGGTGTTACGGCACACCTTTGTACCCCTAAGTTTCTTGGCCCCCCAGCTTCTTGACCGAAAATTGTGGGTGCCTACAGTTAGTTGGGGGGCCGGTCGCCCTCATCATCATCATCCAAGCACATGTTCCTTCAACGATTTAAAGTTAACGACCCCTCGATTCGCCTGGTTGAGCGTGATACCCTTTGCCTTCACGATATTTCATATCCTCCCCCACCCTCACCCAATAAGTTTTTGGCCCTGTTGAGACAAGAGAGTCGGCGTATGCGGTGTCTCCATACTCATCCTTGATCTCATCAGTCAATTCACCGAGGAATTCACCAATAAGAGGAATGTATTCACCCTCCCACTGTCTGAATATCACACTATCTGTATCAGCGTACAATACCCTCCGCCCAAGAGAATGCAATAGGCCCCAAAGTTTGATGCGTGCGTAGGCCGTTGTGAAGCTGGCTACATGTATGTTTGTAACCCGTGAGGTATCTGTGGCCAATTCGGTATTGTTGTACTTTATTATGTAAGTATTACCTACATTCATGATCTCCATGACCTCTTTATCGGGAGCGTTGGCATAATCCCAGACTTCACTATAACTTTGTGCCAAATGAACATTCCCTTTGCCGGTATTCTGTGCAAATTTTCCCCAAAGACTGTTTAGAGACAACTTTGCACTAAAGCGCTTGCCAGGGTTCTTTACAATTTGGGAATGGTCAAGCTGTATACCTTCACGGTCACGGTAACGTTGAATATAGGCCGACTTTTCATCTTCGTTCAACTCCTCGCGGATACCCTGAGGCTTCGACTTTATCTTTCAAAAAAGCGTTTATATACGGTGTGAAAAGGTTGGGTAGCTCACCTCACCATGTATCTTCAATGTGCTGTAGCCATGGCGAACAGCTAGATCCAGTTCTGGACTTGTATATACACCTCTAATCTTACGCTGGTGGGGTGTATGGTCACAATCACCATTGTTCTCTTCTGCGCACTTCACGCACAAGGGAAACACGAGCGTCTGATCGATAACGACGGGTAAGATCGGCATCCATAAATCGCGAGGGGGGAGCACGTCTACGAACGAAAGGCCGAAATAGTACCAGTTCAAATTTGTTGAGAACACTTCGATGGTGGGTAGGTCAGGTCCCACAAGTTTCTCAGGTGCACATACGGGGTACGGACTGTTCTTCATCACGTAGGGGTATAAAGAACAGAAGCCGTAGTAATGGAGCTTCACGCACTCCGTAGGCGGAAAGTATAGCTTGAAGGGCATTGTACGCCCTCCGAACAAGCTATCACGGCACTTGAGAGGATCCAGCACCATTGAACGTTTGATCGTGTTTATTTCTTCACGGTACTCCCGTCTGTCTCCATCCGTGTATCATACTCATGCTCCCACAAGACTTTGTGAGTGAACTGGGAGCCTGTAAGTTGATCGCGGGTGCGGGTCCACGCAAGACAGTCGGCAGGAGATCTACCGTAGATATCTCCTACCATTCCACACTCAGGACGGGGGCATCCGTGCTACCAGCAACCGTTAAAGTACACAGTCTTCTCACCAGTGACGCGGTTTTCACTTAGACCATCAACCCAAAAAACACGACCATTAACCTTAATGGGTACTTCACCCGTGTTGCGAGCATGCTTTATGTATACCCCGGTCTGCTGCTGTAGGTGTATGAGCCAGTAAATAGCCTTGTGCCCATAACTGATGGGATTGTTTCTGTGAATAATGGTTAAGGTGTCTTCTGGCATGAAGTTATTCTTGAATACCGTAAAACAATGATGCGATGGTGGTTGCGACTTGTGACGGATCGATTTGAAACGGCCTATGTACATCCTTCTAAAGGCCCGGAAACACACTAAGCACGCGCACATCATTCACGCAATAATGCTCACATTCATCAGCTATATTATAAGGACTAGATTCATTAAAACTGGTGTAGTATCGGTCAAAATCTTCACGTTCATCTGTACTCATACATTCATAGTTAAAGTAATGTTTGGGTGGAGGTAGTCCTACGTAATTTAAAATTTCGCTAGTGAAGAATGTGTAAGGGAAATATCCTTTTGAAACTTCAGCAGCTACACCCATCACCTTGGGTAGCTTTGCTAATTTACAAGGTGTGAATAAAGTGTATTTAAACTGTACATTACCTCTTATTTGCATCTGTATTAGCTTGTTGCCTCTTTTCAAGGGATCACCTGTAAATATCTCAGATGACTCGTGCTCAAGCAACTCCTTGTAAAGGAACTGTGTCAAATTTTGTCCCGTTATGGGCGAGAATATACAGTCATTTTTTTTAACTTGTCCGCTAACTTGACAATATAGGACACAGTTTCACAAGTCTATCGTAGGCATTCGTTTCAAAAACGTTTGTCCGTTTACCACATTTGTGACACTCATCACACTCGATCTCCATACACTCATCACAGATAGTCTGGCTTACAAGTAAATGTGGAATAACCTCTTTGGTTTCAGCGTTCGTGTATGTTTCTATATCGTAGTACACAGTTATACAAGGGCTATTTTTAGGTTTAGCATCTTTCATATAACATACATGCTTTACTCCATCCGCCTTATATTTCTCATGGCATGTAGAACAGTGAATTTCATCACATTTATGCTTGAAATTCCCCCAATTATCCATCATATGAAACATACCACATTCACAGATTCTCATTTTCCTGCACGTGCCAATTGATTTATGGAGTTCAAAACAGTTATTATTGAAAAATGTGCGTCTACACACATCACAATCCCTCTTCTCAGCTTCAACTACACGGCTTTCACATTTGGGGCTTTTACACTGATCACATACCATGTGACAATCTTTACAATGTTTCACTATATCATCCGCAAACTCCAGACACCCTTTACACGTCATGATGTCGCCCATATTTTCGACTTCTATCATAACTCGCGTAAAGGTCCCTTATATTACGAATGGAGAGATACGTTGTCCCTGACAGTCCTAAAACAAGTAGGGGTCTTGTACGATCTCTCACAGCTTTTAAAAACATACACAGTTCTACGACGATCATCCATTCCAAATACAACTATACGAACATTCATTTCCTGTTCTACCTTTCTCAGCTCCTCAGGGTCCATATTACAGTTAAACTCAAGTTTAGTCTACAGTTAGTTTACGGGCACTCTCCACTACCGTAGGCAACCAAATGTTTTGGATCCGTGTATTTAGTACATTAAACATACGAGCTAAGACTATTGTTATAAAGCCGCAACCACGATCGACGTTTATATGCAGTCTATAAATAGCCTGACAATTGAAGTTAAGAGTATAAAATGTAGCACTATGACCTGCAACACGGAATACACGGTCAGTATTTACCGTGAAGTTGTCCATATTGAAGGCTATACTACTTCGAGAGGCCTGCATTATACGGCCTAATATATACTCTAATACTCTATATCTTCAGCTGCCAAACGTCTGAACGGTATTACTACCCAAAAATTATCTACATCGCCGTCATGTGACCCGAATCCGAAACACAACCTCGTCCCGACTTCACGTTCGTCGCGGTTCTGAAGGGCAAACTCTACAATACGTTCAACTATGCGGCGTAGTCCGTGTTCAACACCATTGCTATACATGGATCTAGGATCAACCCTGACTATATACCGATTTCTAGTCAAGGCTAGGGTCGGGGTAGCGGTGCGCACCAACTCGAATGTTATGCCGTGCTCAACAGAACGAGAAGCTGCTGTGGAGGATGTACCAGGAATTGAATAAAGGGGTATATTTGCGGAAGGTACCATTGTTGGGGTTGTGTCGTAAGACGTAGAAGGTTGGGGCTCTATACTGGTGGTCTAACAACCGGCGCAATCCTGGCGCGCTTTATACCTGACGTGGTGGGCTCTTCATCGTGCCTCCGCTTTGAATGGCGCGTGCTACAGGTATCGCTGGTGAGGATTCGTCAGCGGGGTGGATTCTGTGATCACAACTACACTGTCGTCGGGGTCATCTGTAATATCGATGATGGGGTGCTGTACCTCATCGTCATTCACGGTTCTGTGGAGAAGAACAAAATATAAGGAGCAGCACTCAAATTATATTTTGTAAATGACCCACTTAGGAGTGTGACGTGTTAGAAATGGATTCTGTAGAAAAATTCAGGTTCACGAGCCCATCCACATGTATTATATCTGGCCTACAGGATGTGGTAAAACTGTGTTTATGCTTAAAATCATTAAAGAAAAGGGAGAGATGTTCTCAAAATTTGTGCATAAAGTTATATGGTGCTATTCGACGTATCAATCAGTGTTCAACGAGTACCAAGATGATATTTTGTTCCACAAAGGTGTATATGATGTTAATTCGTTAAAGGGAAATGAACATACAGTCATTGTAATTGACGATCTCATGTTGGAGATGGATAAAACGTTTGCCGAGACATTTACAGTATTCTCCCACCATCTTAACATAAGCGTGTTCTTCATCAATCAGAATCTATTTTTCAAAAATAGATACATGCGCGATGTGTCGTTAAATACACAATATCTAGTCTTATTCGCGCAACGTAGAGATGTATCACAAATTGGGGTATTAGCCAATCAAATGTTCCCGAATCAGCGTAAGGAGTTTTTGGAAGTTTATAAAGAAGCTACAAGCCCGCGTTACGGATATTTGCTTTGCGACCTTCATCCGCGAAACACGTTTAGGGTGCTTCTAAGAACGAATATATTTCCAAACGAGCCTGAAACGGTGTATATTCCAGAATGACAAAGAGGCTAAAGAAATACCATGAATTAATAAAAATCTATCATCGACTGCCCCGGGCAATGCAGCAGATGTTTGCTAAAAATATCGACTCCGACTTTTTAAAATGCATCTGTGAAATCTGTCTTAACGTTATAAATTGCAATGTATCAATGAAACCACCTCAGAAGGCTCGCCTACGCCGTTACAAGAACATAATACGTGCACTCGCTCGTAAAAGTCAAACTGTAGGGAAGAAAAAACGAATTATTGTACAAAGAGGAGGGTCATTCCTCCCCATCTTATTTTCAGTTTTGGGTCCTTTACTGACTAGATTAATATAATGAAGAAAGTGGTAGTGATTCCACACGAGGTGTATGCTTCACTGCAAAGTTCAAAGAATCCAGACACGGATCTAGATCCCCGTAAAAGCAGGCTTAAAAGAATGGAAAGCGAATTGCTAGCCCTATTAAACAGTGAAAAAACACCTGATGAGAAAAGAATCTTATACCAAGAAGCTCTGCAGAAATTTCTTCACGAGTACGAAAATTATAAGAACCCGACAGAGATTCCCGTGGTTATTAGGCACAGCACGGGAACGATGGACATGGTGACATAGGACCTGTGTCCGACGATAGAGCTGACCAACCAAAGATTAATGGGTCGGCCACACAACATCGAGCATGTATTAAAAAGCACCCTCCCACATACATTGAGGAATAAAGGTTTAAGTCTTTATAATCTATTGAATGAGGACCCCGCCATACAATGGACCGATACAGGTGAGATCATTGTGGAAGGAGCAAAGGTACAGGGATCGAATATCGTAGACATCGTCCATGATCTGGTGAGAAAGTGGGATAGGCCCTCACCATCAGGATGGAAGCATATTAAAGCAAGACTACAACAAATAAATGTCCCCAAAACAATGATAGGAAATCTGAACAGGTTAAAAGACTTGGAACATGCGACGCACGTGACACAATTGAAGACGCCATCACCCCGGCGGTAACACCTTTGAAGAGGAGAAAGAAGAGGTTAAACAACGGTCAACCCTACCCACGTGCCTCTAAAATACGCAAATGGCTAACATATTAAGAAGACGTTATTATGACATTTCTAACCCAGCCTCCTACGGAGGCGTAGATAGACTGTACAGAAGTGTTTACGGAGTAGGAAAAAAATGTTGAGAGATTTTTGCGGGAGCAGGACGCTTATACACTTCATAAGCCTGTGAGAAAAAGGTTTAAAACAGCCAAGACAACAGCTGCTTCGATTGACTCTATTTGGCAAGCAGATTTAACAGACATGCAAAGATATTCTGTGTATAACGATGGTTACCGCTACATTCTATTCATAATAGATGTATTCTCTAGATATCTGTGGCTAATTCCTCTGAAAAATAAATCACCTGAAACAGTTGCTAAAGCCACCAAAACGCTGATGTTAAAAGAAAACAGGGTTCCTGGCTATTTTTGTACGGATATGGGGAAGGAATTTATAGGCCGTGCTTTTCAGAACATGTTGACAGAGTTTAATATCAGCTATTACACTACCAATTCTATACATAAGGCTTCTTTAGCTGAAAGAGTTCAACGTACCATAAAGGAACGCATGCACCGCTATTTTACACATAAAAACACAGATTTCTAGACATTCTGGAATCATTGGCCTCATCCTACAACCGCTCACACCATCGCACGATTGGGACAACACCTAACGAGGTTTTAGAGAGGTACGCGCCCAGAGGTGAGAAGAGCTGGAACACCACCACACACTGTGCGTTTCAAAATCAATGATTATGTAAGGCTGTCGCGTTCGGGAAATAAATTCGCGAAGGGATTTGAGCAAGGATGGACACGTGAGATTTTTAAAGTTAGGGCTATGAGACCTAAAGGTGAGATAATGATGTATTACGTTGAAGATTTGAATGGGGAAGAAATCGCAGGAGGCTTTTACCGCGAGGAGTTGCAGAAAGTGGCATTTAATTTAGGAAAGTGTTTAAAATTGAGAAAATTTTACGAAGCAAAGGTTCAGGAAAGAGAAAAATGTACCTGGTGAAATGGCTAGGGTACCCAGAAAGCTTCAATACCTATATAAAAGCTGACGCAATAATGAAGCTTAAATAGTATGCAACATAGCTCCTAACCATTTCTACGTTACACTCCCGTCCTCCTCGTCCCTGTCTGTACACTCTAACAACACACTAGCCAACTTTGTAACAGAACTCCACAGACCCATTGAATTGGGTCGTGATTCGTACGATGTGGGGGATATGTGAAATTCAGCTGGACACCCTCTTTTTAAATATTGATTATAAAGATACCGTTTTTACGATTCTTAGAGACATTGATGAGTGTGAAAAAGCCGGGGTAACTCGGGATGAAACTATACGTATCGCCCGGACTGAGGTTGCACGGTATTACAATACAGTAGTAACACTAGGTCCGGGCCGTTATGGTTCGGCTGAGGATGTTGTGAGACAAACGTAAGCTTAAAAAACTCAAATCTTGCGACTGATTTAGTATACGAAATCGTAAACAAAGGAAACCCTGCACATACCCTAAACCTAAAATCAAAGGCTAACAGAAATATTAAAGACAAAAGAGTAGAAAATTATGACCTAGGGGCGATATCGATCAGCCTTCCAAAGACACATTTCACGAGGTACAACATGACTTGTCCAGCCTATTGTATCAGATGAAATTGGTGAAATTGGATGCTGGCTATACACCCCGAGACATGTGCTATATTTACAGCAATATAGTGGAGCACCAGTTTGTTGGGGATACCCAGGCACGCCTGCTGCGCAATGCCCACATCCCCAACCATAGAGGAAGGAGTTTGAGTATTACATATGACAGACCCCATTATGTGAATGTCGCAACTAATCTAAACCAATATCTCAATATATATATAAGAACGATTGAGGGTAAAAATTTCCCATTCGGTGACGGGAGGTTAACAGTGAAGCTGCACTTTCGACGCACTGAGTTATAATGGACAGAAAACCTTTCACTGTCTATCGAGGGGTGAGATACCAGTGAGGTAGTGGACTTGGGGTCCATTTTTTCAACCATACTACGTACGGCTGTTCCTTTGCTGAAGAGGGGTGCCAGATACCTCGGAAGGAAAGCGCTACAATCAGGTCTTAACACTGCAGAAGACATTGACTGGAGCTAAACCTAAAGCTCTAAAAAAACATTAAAACGTACACGGGACGAAATCGTCAAAGATGCAAAGAGAAAAATGCGTGGTGGTGGGAAGAAGAGGACTGGCCGGAAGAAGGGATTATCACCACGTGGCATTAAACGTAAAAGGATATCAAAAAAGAAGTGTTCTAAGCGAATGAAACCTATGGTTGACCATTTTTTTGACTGATATAAGCTAAGGACATTGATCTCATGAATCATAGTTTGTTTACTACTTGTCGAGAGAGGAGGCACTATTTCTAACTCGTCATGGCACGCTTCATCCATCCGTGTAGTTCACAATGCTGTAAATCGGAGCTATCCCTCTTTGAGATGCCCCCAACTCAAGTTTCTATTGAACACAGTGACTTTATTACAATTAACCCTTTAAACACAATTAGTTCCCCGAGTGCCCCTATAGAATTCGTGATACCCAGCTCAGGCCCTTACTTTTTTGATCCAAGCTGTGTGCACATGTACGCACAACTACGTATAGCCCATTGTGATGGAACGGACTGCGATGACAAATATGCTGTATACCCTGAAACAAACTTCCTGCACTCCATATTCAACCAGTGTGACGTATATTTAAATCAGGTCAACATATCGGCAGGCACGGGGTACTATCACCTACGAGCCAATCTGGAAAATGTCCAACTTTTCAAAAGAAGCGAAGGATACCTTTTCAAACTAAAGACGAAAGTAGTATAAAGGACAAATTTAAAAATTCTAAAAAGATGCGTGTGTTTTGGACGCCTGCATACAGATTCCACATTCCAGGAGAAGTTGCTTGTGAATGGGGTGGATATGAAAATAAAGCTCACCCGCACGAATCCTGAGATCTGCTTAAATCTGGATGCTGATCAAGAAGAGGGAGCAAAACTCGTTGTGGTTCACATTACGGAGACATACCTCCGCGTACGGCGAGTGAAATTAAGTTCACCAAAACAACTAGAAATTGAGAAAAGTTTACTAAACGCCACAGTAAAATACCCTATTAACAGAGTACAAATCAAACTATAGACGGTACCAGTAGGGTTGGCATCGAAACAGATAGAAAACATCGCCCTGGGAAATCTTCCTGAAAGGATATTAATTGGAATGTAGAACCATGCTTCGGTGAATGGAAAATATAAAAAGAGTGACTTTAAATTTGAGAATTTCGGTCATGAAAATATAACCTATACGTTAATGGCATTGCGTTGGGAGGAACATTGGATACGGACTATTCATCAGATACTGTGTTACCTCTCTGCGCGAGAGCAAATAGTAATCTGGCCCATATTGCAGGTGATTGTGGTGAGCTCAGTAATGGGGTAACGCAGAAAGAATTCACTGATCAATTTAACCTTTATCCGTTTGACATCACACCTGACTTATCTGCTAGCGTAAATACACATTTAAGTCCACAACAGAGTGGAAACATCTCAGTCAGGTTGGAATTCATCAAGCCTATAGACGCGCCTATTAGTGTACTAGTATACCTCGAGTCATAAGCCCTAATAGAAGTAGACAGATTTAGGGGCGTTATCACTGACTTTTAAAATGGATACGAATACACTTCAGAGAGTAATGAATAGTGAACGAATCACACGTTCCAAATTTATTGGTGTTTGCGAAGAATGAAACATTGAATTTGCCAACTACGCGAGATTGTGGTTGTCTTATTGGGAACACAGATGTCATTGGTAATGAAGGGATTCATTGGTTTGCAATCTATTTTAAAAATAGGGACCGCCTGTACTATTTTGATTCATTCGGGACTCAACCCTGGAGTGACCCCGTTATTGTAAAATTTCTCGACCAGTTGCATATCCCCGAAGTTGTATGGAACCCATTCCGGTTACAAGGATTTTTAATAACATGCGGGATGTACTGCATTTCATCTCTCATGCATATGTCACGTGGTAAAGACTATAAATTTTTTAAAATTATTCGATCCGTGTCACTCAACGAAACGATGAAATGGTATGCAGGCAGATAAAAGCCGTGTTCCGATTGTGCGTACTCGTTGTATAGTATGTTTTGTTCGTGTGTGTATACAGGGTGAGTCAAAAGTAGCGCCCGATTTCTGTCAGTTGATTGTTTGTTTGTCATTTGTATTACAGTGTACAAGAAGGTAGAAATAAATGAATGACATGTTTATCTGACCATTTATTCGGGGGAAAATTATTACGGAACTGTACCGGAACTGTATCTGCAAGACAATTATTAACAACATGACTTCCCAGAAAGAATCTGACAGCCGAAAAAACAGAAATCGGGCGCTACTTTTGACTCACCCTGTATATATATATATATATATATATATATATATATATATATATATATATATATATATTTGTAACCAATAATGTTAGTTTGTATATTCTGTAGTTCAAGATGGTTACTATACTAAAAAAAAAAAAAAAAGCTGCTACGGTCCTGGAGCCTTACCCTACCAGGACAAGAAACTACATAGCCTTGTCGAGGTGTAGCAGCTTAAACCGACTGGAATGTCTGCCTGGAAATCTGGAGAGATTTCTGTAACTTGCGGGGTGCAATAGGCATCCGGAAGGTACTAATTAGTAGTTTCGAACAAGCCAGGAAAGGCCTAGCAAGCCTCTGGTGGTTTTCTTTTGCTCAAGTACAACGCAGAGAGCCTCGGAACGGACGGACCACGGTTACGACTTTGGCGCGAAAACGGACTTTCTTTTGGATTGCTACAATAAATGTCGGAACAGTTGGAGATAAATGCGAAGAAATAGTCGAGTTCATGGAATCGAAATCTATACATATGGGAATCGCAGAAACCAGATGGAGAGGTGAAGGAACCAAGGTACTGCACAATAATTATAAGTGCATATACAAGGGCAGAGAAGATACCAGATCGGGGGTGGCAATTATACTGTCCCCTCCGATTTTCTGAACATCATGTTGGAGTGATAATGAAGAGCGAGATTGATGGGAGTGACCCTGAGCCGAAACGGAGGGAGACTATCGGTAATCCAGGCATATGCAGCGCAGAGTGGAAGATCACAGGAGGAAAAGGAAACTTTTTAGGAGGATCTTCAGGGAATGATAGATGGGTTGCCTTATGGACCAAGAATTTTGATGGGAGACCTAAATGGCCATGTGGGTGGAGATCGAAATGGAAATGAAGACATGATCGGGGCATTTGGTGTGGGGGAGAAATTTGGAAGGGGAAATGCTAGTAAATTTTTGTGCAAGAAATGTTCTTAGTATAATGAACACATTTTTTAAGCACCAGGAATTACATCTCTATACGTGGTATGGATGGAATAGTAGAACCTGAAATTATGGTAAGTCTCAGATAGCCTTTATTGTGGTGGATAAAAAGTCATTGGTGAAAGATGTAATAGTACCATCTCTGTCTTTTGACTCGGATCATAGACTTGTTAAAGCCAAAATTTTGCTTCCAGTACCACAAAATATAAAAAAGCCTAGAAGGAGAAGTGTGCACGGAGAATATACCAGAAAAACTGGGAGATTAGAACTAGAACTGAGGAGGCTTTCGGACAAAGGGTAGCTACGGAAGTAGTGGTGGTGGTTTGGGTTGAGTTTAGGAGGACGATGGAAGGAATACAGCGAGAGGTGATTGGAGAAAGGGTAGTTGGAGGGTCAAAAAAGAAAGACGGCATGGTGGACCCAGGAGGTAAAGGAGGCAGTGACAAATAAGATGCGTGCTTTTAGGAGATGGCTTAAGGATAGAAATGAGCAAACAAGGCAAGAATATGTCCAAATGAGAAACCACACCAACGAGGTTAAAAGAAGAGCGAAACGCTCTGTGTGGAAGAAAATAGGTAGAGACTTCGAAGAAGATTTTCAAGGCTCTAAGAAATTACTGTATAGTATGGCTAAGTATAAAAATGGAGAAAGCAAGAAAACAACAGTGGCGATTAAAAATGCACATGGTGAAGTCCTCACTGATAAAAGCGAGGTGGCCACACGCTGGAACGAATACTTTAGACATCTTTTGAATAACGAGAACCAATATGATGAGACGGGAGGAACGGGTAAATCATGAGGAGCATGAGGGGGACAGAGATCACTAGAGAGGAGGTTATTCAAACACTAAAGAGGATGAAGAATAATAAAGCTCCCGGACCGGATGCGATTGTCATAGAAACACTAAAAGCAGCTGGTGATCCTGCTGTGGACTGGTTGCTAAGCATTTTCCGGGTGGTGTGGTCGCAGGGAATTCTACCGGCAGATTGGGGCAGAGCAATTATACAGTATGTCCTATATATAAAAAGAAGGGAAGTGAGCAGGAATGTCAAAACTACCGTGGCATATCTTTGATGTGTCATGGAGAAAATATGTGAAAGTATTTTGAGACATAAAATACCAAACATACTGGAACCTGGGTTACTGGAGTGTCAATGTGGCTTTCGTGCAGGCCAGAGTACTATAGATCAAATTTCAGCCATAAGACAATATCTTGAGAAGAGCCGAGAATTCAATTTGGACCGCTTCATATGTTTTTTGGATCTGGAGAAGGCATTTGATAGTGTGCCCAGGGAGAAGCTGTGGGTGGTTTTGAGTGAGTGCGCGCCACCCAAACTTCTGAGAGCAGTAATGAGCACCTATAGGGTTTCCCAGAGCACGGTGGTGGGATCGGAGGAGTGGTTTGATTAAGTACAGGAGTTAAACAAGGGAGTGTTCTGTCACCCATTTTATTTATTGCCTACATCAACAGGGTTATGGAACACACAACTGAGGAAATTGAAGAGGAAATATAAATTTTTGGATATGCTGATGATGTGGCTGTTGGGACTAACACAGCACAATCCCTGGAGAATTATGCAGAGGTGGGATGAGAGATTGAGGGAGTATGGACTGAAACTGAATTATGATAAAACTGAATATATGGTGGTAACGAGGGGTGTGAACGAGGATGGAATCTTTGTTGGGGGAAGGGAAATGAAAAAGACGGATACATTTAAATACCTTGCTAGTGTGATAGCAAATGATGCGGGTATGGCTGCAGAGGTGAATGAAAGAATTGCTAAATACAGCAGGAATGTTTCCTTCCTGTACCCGCTATTGAAAGACCAAAACATCCCTAAAAAGGTAAAGACGCATATATACTCAACAATATTGAAACCAATCTTGGCCCTAACCACAAGGACGATGGGGAAAACTGCAAGCAGCTGAAATGAGGGGTCCTGAGATTGATAGGAGTAAGTAGATTGGATAAAATAAGGAACAGTGAAATAAGAAGGCGATTGGGTGTAACTTCGGTTAATGAGAATATTGAGAGAAACCAAATGAGATGGTACGGGCATGTCCAACGAATGCCGATGGAAAGGACAGCAAGAAGAATGCTGGAATGAGCCCCTCAAAACAAGACCAGTTGGAAGACCAAAGATCCGATGGATGGATAACATCAAGAGTGCTGTCGAGAAGTGTGGAATCAGTCTCCAACGGGTGAACTTGGTGTGGAAAACGTGAGGCATGGAGGAGTCTCGTGCGAGGGCTCCCAACTGACAGACCGCTTTAGGTCTACCAGGCGCCTGGTAAGAAAGTAAGAAATTGTACTAGAAACAGGATTTCTTTCATTTAATAAATTGATGAAAATACATTGTCTTCTCCCCCAAAAAGATCAAAACAAAAAAAAAAATTACATTATTTCGTTGATGTGACATTCGTTGGGCTGATTGCTCGGTAAATCTTCTACCTCCGTATTCAGGTCCATGACATGGGATTCTTCAAAACGAAAAGATTGTTTAACACGTGTCAAATCCTCATCGGACCTAAAAGGAGAAAGAATAATTCATTAGTTCATACTGAACCTTTTTTAATAAAAACATACACAGAGTATACATATAGTAAGAGTATTACAATGTGAAGATATCTTTGAACCGCTCAGAGAAGATCCTTTAAGAGATAATTACGAATAACATTTGAATTTATATAAAAAACATGCAAAAAATTGCTATAAAAAATCAATAATTCAAAACAGGATTTTAGCATAATTGCAAACTAATCTATAATTGCGGTTACCTAAATGAAATATTTTTAATGTGATGAGGTGAATTACTACAACACTCCATATATATGATGAAATAATCCAAAACAGTGCTCTTTCTGGCACGCACAATTTTGTGAATAATTTACTCCAAAAAATAAAAATTATAGGCACTTACATTTCTATGGCTGTCCCTGGCGTCGGATCGTAAGGAGCGTCATTGCAAATATCATCAACGGTTTGCGTTGGAACCAATCCATCCCGTCAGCCGTGTTAAAAAGATTAATTGTAGACAATGCTACAATATCACCATCTTCATATAAATCCGATAAACTATAAAGTTCTTGATTCATGGCGGAGGGAATGTTTATTCACTGGTGAATATAACACTGGTATGCATATGAAATTTTTTTTGTCTGCTGTGAGGGTTTTTTCAACTCATATTATATAATTCGACCATGCTGAATTCGAAAATGACATTGGTTTTCCTCAATCAGGTCAGGTTTTTTCTCTATTGGCCATTTATTATAAGTCCAATTTTATCCCCAAATTTATTGTTTTTTTTAGCTTAAAACACTGTAGATACGAGTAATATTATAAAAACACTTGTGAAAAATGAAAACTGTGTGAATAAATACTTTTATTCATACAATGAATATGGAAAAAAGTTTATTGAGGAAGGAAAAGTTTTTTTGGCTTTCCGTCTGTGTTTTTCTTCGGGCACGTCTCGCTTCAAACACCAGCAATAGTCCGCCAGCATATTGATATACCAGTTTCCCTGGTACCTCTCTTCCATTATTTTGATATCTTGGTGAAATCGTTCACCGTTCCTCACTATAATCCCCGCAATTTTCAGGAAAATAGTCCAAGTGGGACCACAAAAAGTGCATTTTTATGGACATGCGCGACCCATGAGCTTTGAAAGCTTCCATCAAGTTTTCGACAACGGACTCGTATTCTGGACTTCTACGCTTGCCAAGAAAATCAGTGACAACTGATTTGAATGCCTGCCAGGCATTCTTCTCAGTTGGAGTCATTGCGTTTTCGAACTGAGTATCCTTGATCAAAGTTCGAATTTGAGGACCATCAAAAACCCCAGCATTTAGTTTAGCATCAGATATGAGGAAATTTACTCTCGAGATATCGGAATGCTGAACCCTCGTTATTCATTGATTTGATGAAATTTTTCATCAAGCCCAGCTTAATATGAAGTGGTGGGAGCAAAATTTTTGTTGGTGGTACAAGGGGCACTGAAACGACATTATGCGACCCAGGTTCAAAATTCTCTCTGGATGCCCATTCACGCTGTGCATAGTGCTTCTCATCCGCTCGGCTATCCCATTTGCAGAGGAAACATGGTATTTCATGTATCCCCCTTGCATTCCCAATACAAATGCCACAATCTGAAAAAAAATTAAAATATTTAAAGAATTTAGAGAATTTGTTCTATCAGATAAAAAAATCTATGCATTGGACTGTATCACTTCTGTGGGGAAGTTAAGTGTTCTTATACGCTCTCAAATAACCTTTGGAAAAACAACATAGTCAATAGCAATAGTTTACTTATGTATTAGTATTACCTTCAAATCTCCCCAGATCCTCCAGTTATGTTGGTCGTATACGAGAGCATCCAGTAAAATTTTCATGTTATCGTAGCTCTCAGTAAGTTGTACGGAATGTGCTACAGGGACTGATGCAACCCTGTTCCCAATGTTGAGAAGTACTGCTTTCAAACTTCGTTTAGACGAGTCTATAAATAGCCTCCATTCTGATGCGTTATATGGCAGGCCCAAGGATTCGATTAGCCCCTCACCATTGCAGCAGTACACTAAGGAAGAGGTATTTTCGTGCACTGCAAAAAACTTGCGGAATTCTTCCTCTCGTTTCCTATACCAGGAGAATGTTGTTCCCGGAGCCAGCAAGTTGTCCTCTCGAAGTCGTGAGCCCAAGATCTCGGCAGCTAATTTGGAAAGTCCTAAATCCCTGGTAAGATCATTAAGTTTGGCCTGGTTGAGAGGCCTCGGCTCATTTGAAGCGGTATTTTGAGGTATATACGACTGGGACTGGTCATTGGTCATTGATTCATCATCAGAATCATCGAAGTCCAGGGTTTGAGGTGGGTCGGGTATTGGAATTCCAGGACCATGGGTACAGGTCTCATAGCAGAAGGAATGTCAGGGTATACAACAATGTGTTTATTGTTCTTGTTAACTCCTGAAAATAGAAACACAGAAACATGGATATAAAACTTGCATATGAAATAGAAGCATCCAGACAGTGGCGGCTCGTGAGGGAAGGCTGGGGTCTGTAAGATATGAAATATGTCGATGGAGTCTGTATATTTTCTTTCTTTTTCATTCATATTGTCCCTTCGGGGACAATATGAATGAAAAAGAAAGAAAATATACAATCATTGTATATGTAAATGTAACTTGTATAATATGTATGTGTAAATGTATTTTCTATAACAATATGTATATGTAAATGTATGATTACCATTATGGTGAATATTATGCTATATATGGTGAATATTACATTATGGTGAATATTACATTATGGCGAATATTATTATGTCAAGTTTCATACGAGGATTTCAAAATATTTAAGAAAAATAAATTCATAAGCCCACCTTGGAGGTTTGTCATTCAGAAATACCAATCTGTCACGTGATCCTTTCCTTCTCTCCAAATCATGGGAATTCCAAAAGGCAAAGATTTCGCTCTGCCTTTGCTCCATCTTCTCAAATTTTCAATGCACGTCTTGCAGCACATATGAGGGGCGAAATTTTTGTCCTGGTCCCCTAGCTTAATTCCAAAGTATGCTCTATACATTGTCTTCACAAATTTAGTGATTTGGGACTGGTTATTTGGCATGGTAACCCTCCCACATATGTAGCAGAATCTATTGGGATCATTTTTACACGCTCTATTCATTGAAATATTTTATCTATATGCCTGAAAAGTAAAAAAAGATATACAAGTGAAACAAGTGATGATAGATGTTACTGTTCCAATTCCGCTTTGACAAAATCACGAAAAATTCTATTTTACTTATGAGGCCATATCCGGATAACCTGAGCTGATTGAGAAAAACGGATTGCAGATTCGAAATCAGCAGGAAAAACTCTATAAGAATCACTTACAAAACCCTTGACAGCAAAATTGATGCATACCAGTGTAATTACTGACTTCCAGCTGAAAATATTTCCTTTTATATGCACGATCCCCAAGCACCGCCCCAAAAGACAGAGCGGTTCGTAAGTTTAATGATTGGTTATCAGTGTAAATGGGCGGAGCTATGTTTGTGTACCAATCGTAACACCTATATTATGGGTCCATGCTTTGGACGACTAATGTCTTTATATTCTCTCCGTAAATTTAATGCTCACATTGCGTATTACCCCTTGCAGTCTCTCACGACAATATCTGCATTTGTGCCCACACTTTTCTCGGTTTTCCCAAACCCTCCCCTTTATGCAATATCTCTCGCAACATTGATCAACCATCTCTATCACAACAATATTTTACATTATTTTTGCGGCCATACTGTTTGATCCTCAATTTTTCGGATGCAAGTCATTATAGGAATATATTCATCAGAGTCGCTCAGCTCGGTACCACAGGAAACAAAATTAGCGCCGCTACTCTTCATAATCCTGACATTACCAGAAACAGCACAGTAACACAAACATCATTAGGAAATGAGAAATCTAGATCTCTACAAACAGAATGTGCATTATTATGTTTTGCGTTCATACTATTCTCATAGTGTGTGTGTGTGTGTGTGTGTGTGTGTGTGTGTGTGTGTGTTAATTGCATTTTACAGTCTGCCATGTTAGTTCCAAATATTTGCAAAATATGTTTGCGGTCATACTATTCGATCCTCAACTTTGATTAATGTATTCGGCTTGACTTCTTACTTCTCGCGTAGGAGTGTGATTAATTTATACTTAGTTCATGAATGTCTGCTTGGGTTGGTAGATAACCACTAGGATACCTAGGGTACCCATTTAAGACGCTGGGGTGCTGGTTGAGAGCTCGGGCGATGACACCGTAATTCCTGCCCGCCCGTGCTGCAGCTTAGTTCGGTTTCCACGTTAAACTAGGTCTAAGATGGAGTGAAAAGTTGATCTTTGTCAAAATGAACAATTCGGAGGAAAACCAATTTAGCTATTATTATTACTAATGTAATTTACACAACGGTTAGATACAAGTTACAGAGAATCTATGACCTGAATTTATTGCATATAATCCTCGTATGTGTATTTTTTTCTTCTCTAAAAGGTCTTTTGAAAATCTGTGTATTAAATATATCTTCCACAAGAAATAAATATTTTTGTTTTTCTTTTCATTCCTTTGTTTATATTTTTAAAAACATTTTCTGTGAATATTATATCCATAGAGAGTAAACAAAACTGTGTGTGTGTGTGTGTTGTGTGTGTGTGTGTGTGTGTGTGTGTGTGGTCCTCACTTTCTCTGAAATAAATTTTGTTTTCTCTCTCTCCCTCATAAATAATATAATTTAAAATTAAGTTCTTAACTTCAGTAATAATGGTAATGGCTGGAATAATATTTGAAGTCAGTGAAGGAAAATCTGGAGAAGGGATGTGGTTTGACCCACATTCCAATGTAGCCAGTTTGCGGTCAGCCTTTGCTGCCTTCAAAAAAGCTTCGGGCGAAACATGAATGAATCTTACCCATTTCTTTCTCCATTCCTCCTCGTCTCAACATGTGAAAATAATTTTAACCCTTTCATGCCGTAGGGGCGCAAATGAGAAAACTTTTATGAGATTTGTCATTCTGGAAATATAACACGTTTCTTTTTTGGCATGAAAAGTAAACGAAAATCAGGCATGAAGGGGTTAATATACATTTTAGTATATCTTTGGCATATTATTAATCCTGTTTTCGTATGGAAATTTAATATAAATGTGTGTGTGTATATAGATTTCTCAATTCGATAGAATTAGGTAATAAAATGACAGAACGACGTTTAAATAATTATTTATTTTAGTGTGTATTGTTTTTCTTTTATATATAAGATGCATTTTTATTTTTTCTGATGCAATTTGTTTTTCATTCAATTCGGGCAAGAAAGGATTGTCAAAAGTAAAGACACAGTATACTTTCTAAGGTTTTAGAATAAATGAAAGCAAATGGTAAATTGAATACTGTATTATTCTTAGAGAATATGTTATTGAAACGATTTTTTTTACTAAGCCAATTGCCTAGTGTATTTCTTTTACTATTAATATTGGGTTTCGTTTAAATAATTAATTCTCTTTCTGAATAACTTTGAGAGTCGTTCTTGCTTTTAATAAATAAAAAAATTATTTGGCAACTCGTGTGAATTAAGATAAATGGTGGTATCTAGCATTTCACCCTAACAAGTTATACCTGAACAATTACAATAAATGATGGTATCTGGTAACTCCCTCCATATATAAAAAGTGATATCTGGCAACTCACCATCCTTTATATAAGACCTGCTTGGCTTCAGGACGCTCATAATGATGCGGACTCCAGTGGATAGAGAGCTCGCTCTCTCTCTCTCTCCTAAGTTGAGACTTAGGTTAGGTTAGGTTTCCCTTTGGGGGGGTGAGGACATCCCACCTTCTCCCCAAAGACCACCTCCGTGTCTCCTTTCTCTTCCTCTCTTAGGTTAAGGCAACCCCTTTAGGGGGAGGTCATCCTCCCTTCTCCCCCCCCGAAAGACCCCTCCCCCCTTGGCAACTTTGAGTTGTTGCATCACCCTACCCCTTTGCAACATTGAGTTGTTGCACAACCCATCCCCTTTGCAACATTGATCATCATCTCTGCAACATTCTTGCACTCTCCCTTTTTGAGCCCATACTACTAACACACACGAGGTGCCGACTTTAAATCTATCAATTTTAAAACCTAATCTTAGTGCCATCAAACCATATAAACCGTAAAGGGCGTGAGAAAGGTTTCGGGCGCAACTGAGGACTTGAATAGTGGCTTCTTTTAAGTCGCTAAATAATGAGGCACTAACCTAATGCGACTAACTTATCCTTTTCCCGACATTATAAATGTTCGTAGATTTTTATAGAAATTTCTAATGTTCCAAGGGACCATAAGGGATACCTTAAAAAAATATTATCCCACTATGTCTGGATTATGACACTACCTCACTTACGCCCATCATTTTTCAAGAATGTGGCTTTCATTGTTACTGCTGCAGATAAGCGCGTACATACCTTTTAAATGGTTTCGTAGAAAACGTCCGGGGAACATTCCTCCGACAGTTCCTCATCCGAGGGAGTTAGCTTCAGCGGATTGAGGGCGAAACCCTATCTTGGATGTAATGCTCAGGATGAAGAATAACATCTAAGTACGTCTTCTGAATATGATTCTATTACTGCAGGAGAGAAAACAGAAGGTGAAGAGGAAAGTTTACCCGAGGAAGATTTTGATGGTAAGTACGTCTAACTGATAACTTGTTTAGTAGTACAGGATCTGGCCTAGAGTTCGTATAAATTTCTGGGTGCAGAGGTTTTGACGACTGATCTAGACTAATTTTGGGGCGTAGAATCCGAATTTTTCTATGCCATCGTACCAAATTGGTGCGAAAGTGGTCAAAATGGCAAAATTTTATCAGTTTTTTTGTATTTTTGTCATATTCTTGAGTTGAAAAATTTTTTAAGGGCAAAAATAGTAAAAAATTAAGCAAATAGTAAAAAATTAAGTAAATATCAAAAAATCGCAAAAACGAAATTTTTGGCTATTTTGGTGCATAAACTAGCTCTAACCAATCTTATCGAACTAAATAGTCAAGAAATTAGATATTAATAGCTCTACTAAAATTTCCTAACAAAAACATGTACAAATGTTTAAATTTTGGGTTACAATGATTAAAAATGGTTGTAGAATATTTGAAAAAAAAACAAAATATAAAAAATAGTGGTAACTTTATAAACTTATGTTTGCCTGTTGTAAAAGACTGATAAGATCATGTATTATTTCTGATAATGAAGTTGACTGAAAATCTTGCAAAAGTGGCAGAGAGTTTGGCAAAAATTACAAAAACTGTCAAGGCCGCTTATGTGATTGTGTGTGTGTTACCGTCACTTAAGCACGTCCTGAAAGTTAATCATTGTTGTAAAAATGGTATCAAATTCAGTTGCTTTGTAAGGCAGTATGGGAGTGAACTCAATAGTTGTAGGCTTCAAGCTATCTCCTACAAAAGGGCTTTTGACAGCAACAAAGCTTGGAACAAAGTCATCATCATCAGTATTTGAGTTAGTTGAAGAGCCCTGTATTGACAGTGTATTGTGGTTGTTCTATGTTTGTATCGCATCACAAACCACAGGAAATGGTCGAGATTAACAGTCTCTAGTAAATGATCGTTTGCCTTGTATTCAGACTCTTGGAAATCTTGACTTATTGTACCTCGTTCATGTCTTGGTCCAATCGAGATAATTTCTTGGCAAGGAAGAATGCTTTGTAACTTTCCAAGCCGGAGGGTTGACTCTGGAGCTTCACTGATCTTATTAGTATGCTGTTGGGTTGGTGCAGAGCTTAATGGAGCATTTTGGAATAAAACTAGCACTGTATCGTGTGTCGAACCAATTCCAGACAAGGTATTTTCCAAGGTGTCAAAATTATCCATTGCTGCTTGAATTGGATGGTTTTGATCAAATACTGGAGGAACTGGAACTCTATGTGAACCACAAAGATATTGTACGTTTTGCTAGTGCAAAATTTATTTTGTGAACTTCTTGATATCCTACACAAATACTCAGTTTGTTTGCAATTTCAATAAGATCTTTAGACTGTGACAGGTTATGTATAGTTTGAGCAAATCCGACATGCACTGGGGTGGACTCCAAACCATTATGAAGGATGTAAAACAACATCTGGAAGATAGTGTCACACTTCAGCATCAACTGATTGTTGCGATCTGATACATTCCGGGTGGAAAACAAATGCTGAAGAAATTTCATCCATATTGGAGGACGTTCATTTTAAAAGAGCGTTTTAAAGCTAGATCAAGATCGTTTGGATCACAATAGCTAGAGCGTAAACCAAAACTAAGTTTTTAACTCTTTCCTTAGGTCGTTAGCAACGTTTTCGACAGATGATTTCAGCAAAGTTTCAACAATTCTTGCATTCTCAATCTAGACAGAATAAACTATCTGGGATTTTCGTTTGTTGCTAGGATATGTAAAATAAATGGTGTCCTTAAATTTGTCTATAAGCAGGCTCTTAACCAAATAGTTACTGATAGATTCATCCTGGTTCAGCTTTTTATTGATCTCTTGTCTCAAGTAGGTGACACTGTATCCACAGCTTGTGAAGTCTATTTTTGAGACTACATCATTAAACGCTTCTTGAACCATGTCAGTAGAACCCATAACTTCATTTTCTTGCTATCTGTTTTCCAAATCGTCTCTATTCTGCGATCATAGGCTGCAAAATGCTTCTTTATACAATTATTATGATAGAATAACATCTTTGTATTCGTTCAACATCGCTACTCTGGTTAAAACATCGTCTTGTAACAAGTGAGCATAACTCATAACTTTTGGGCGCGACCTGGAGTACAATATCGGAAACAAATCATGGTCAATGTTTCCACCTTTCAATTTGACTCGAGCTGAACCACAAAATACACACACTTTCATATCCTTAATATGCTGTGTTTTAATCCTTTTGCTTGAACTATTTTCTGGAGGAGTTAATGCTTCCCCTAAGGAGGAATCGGAGGGTTCAGATTCAGCATTTTTAGGACTTCTGGCTACGTTCAACGAACTTTTATATGTTGCATAGCACGAAGTGCTGTGATACTGGATAGGAGTCTGACTCTCAGTAAGAGCTTTTCAAACGCTTGCTTCTGTCATCATTTGGGTACGCAAAGCACTGAAGCAAATTTTTTATTCCATGTTCTCCGCTGCTCAAATATTTCTCTCCACTTGGGCTTTTGTTCTTCTGGCACAAGATACACTTACCAATGTTTGAGCTATGCTTCTTTTCTGGCACAAGTTGACATACGGGGCTCCAATAAACCTTAGCCCCCCGGCCCATGGCCTAAACCATTAGAGGTACAGTGAAACGAAACATACTTTACAAAAGAGCATTTAATCCTGCATTTAATGAGAAACAATTAAAACTTGGTGTTCCCGCCATTGGCTTCCAACACAGCCTGAATTCGCTTTGGGTAGCTTGCCAAAAGTGATGTGAATAGATCTTGATCGTTACGCAATTTGCTAAAACAGTTTCAATGTGTTGCGTCATTGTATCCTTCGAAATCGATTTGCTGCAGGTCTTGAAACAAGAGACATTCAACCTTGTCCTTTACAACTGATCAATGTGTTCACAGACGTTCAGGTTAGGAGAATTTCCTGGCCATTCTTCATTTCCAAAGAAATCGATCTCATGGTTTCCGCACAACTGTTGATGGCTAATGCCTTAAAGCAGGGGCCTTATCGTGCAGAAGTGTGACCTGATCGACATCCATAACATTGTTTGGGTTTCTTAGAAAAGGAATGACATGCTGGGATAGAATAATATCACGAAAATACTGTCCATCCCAACTCTGACCATTTGGCTTCAGCACCCACATGAGCTTCTTTGCAGTGAACAAAACAAACACACCAACACAGTCTGGACTTTTTAATAATTCGCGATAATGTTCATTGTCATCGATTTCATCTGGTGTTGTGGCCCACACTCGATCATTTTGGTAGTTAGGCCGACGTGTTACGTAAACAAAAAATTCATCGGAGACAGCTAAATGCATGAAATCATCCACATCCCAATCTTCAAGACAATGGGCAAACCACATTCTGTCATCGATGTTAAGTTCAGTTTTTCTTGGCTTTGGAAGTTCACGCCAAGGCTTTAAACCTTGCCGCCTATGACGGTACAGTCGAATGATCTCACTACTAACGATCTTTCCTCTCAACACTTCGATCTCTCTAGAAAGTTTAGCACAGCTGTTTTTCCGCTTACGCGTACCGCTTTCAATGATGTCCTTTGTTTTCTGAAAGAGTGGCAAATTTGGGCCCCAGATTTGGTTGTATCCATTTCACATTCACTCAAAGTTTTATTCCAATTTCTTTTGATGAAGTCCTCACTTCTTCGCAACTTTTTGGCAACCCATGAACGTGTTATAAAGGTGGCTCCAGCATCACGAGCTTCCGAAATGTTATTGCTCGTATGCGATCTATCACACGTTGCCTCTCCGAATCACCAATTAATTGAGAAGCCATTATATTATCACTATCAGCTCGAGTAATTTTAATACCTGCAATAAATAAAGAATTTTATATATTTTTATAATCACTAAAAACTATTTCGATATAAGTAAACATGTAAGCTGCAAATGGGGGGGGGGGGGCTAAGGTTTTTTGGAACCCCTTACATCCTAGAAAAACTTCTTGCAATTATAATAAACTGGTTAACTGGTTCTATTCTATACATATAAAAATTCATTTGTAACATTGGTCTTTATATTTATGTTTTAAATATTCAATTCGATTATTACTTACCATGATCTATCATCTGTTGAATCACAATGAATACAGGGATCCTCAATTTGTAGCTACTACCAATACTAAACCTGAAACACAATAAATATGACTTAGTTACTCTAAAGAAATCAAATAGATCGATTCTATAAGAAGTTCAAGCATTTCACAACAAGCAAGCCTAAGAACAAAATTAGTACTATTTTTTTATATTTTGACTATTTTTTTCAAGTATTTTACAACTTTTTATCGATTTATACCCGAAATTTAGACATTTGTGCATACTTTGTTTTAATAAATTCTTGCAGAGATATTAATATCTAATTTCTTGACTATTTAGTTCGATATCATTGGTTAGAGCTAGTTTATGCACCAAAATAGCCAAAAATTTCATTTTTGCGATTTTTTGACAATATTTACTTAATTTTTTACTATTTTTGCTGTTATTTTTTGACATTTTTGTCAGTTTTCTTGGTTCAGGCAGCAGTGTTACAAAAACAGATTCTCAAACAAAAAAATTGCCTTTAAAAATTTTTCAAATCAAGAATATGACAAAAATACGAAAAACTGATAAAATTTTGCCATTTTTGCAAATTTTTTGCCATTTTGACCACTTCCGCACCAATTTGGTGCGATGGCATAGAAACATTCGGATTCTGCGCCCCAAAATTAGTCTAGATCAGTCGTCAAAACCTCTGCACCGAGAAATTTATACGAACTCTGGGCCAGATCCTAGACTATAAGAACCTTTTTAATATTTTTGCCCATATTTTGACTAGATATTCTTTTAATTTAGATGTAAATACAATTATTAAAAGTTTGAAATACTTGACGGTACTGTAGAGTGAAAGTTACTGAAATTTTAATTAGAAGAATGCTGCAGGCCTAATGGAATAATAATTCGATTGTATTTTCAGTACCTTTATAATACTTCTGCACATAAATAGACTACTGTATGTATTCTACTAAATTTGGATGTAAATACTATTAATAAAAGTTCAAAATAATTCATGGTACCGTTGACAAAGTTAGTGAAAGTAGAGTTTAAGGGTAGTGTAATGCGAAGTACTTGTCATCTGATGCAGAATTCAGAGAACACTAAAATTAAAATCGCAACAGCCACAAAAGTAATGGGAATTACAGTATTTGGAGAATCTTCCAGTAGAAAACAAACGTCATACTGAAATTATGGAAGGGTTTAGTCCTACCAATAATTGAATATTGCTCGGTACTCAAGTCCATGCAGAAAACGAGACATCGCAAACAAAAGCCATACAAAGGACTTTTACATCGAAGACTGAGGAAACCAAGAATGAAAACTACTGATCACAACTACAATCCGCGAAACTACTCCCGAGAAAGAAGACGATACACATTAATATACATATGGAAAATACTCGAGGGTGTGTCAAAAACTTTAAAGATGAAGCGAACAGAATGAGAGAAGAGGTAGATTCTCTATTGTCAGCTGCGGAGACAAGACCATGAAAAAGAGGATGGAAAATACTCTCAGAATACGAGACCCAAAACTCTTCACGTGCTTCCAAAAGAACCTAGAAACCTCCAGCACGCAAACTTGAATAATTTCACGAATCAACTAGACAGATTCTTGTGCCAGGTCCCTGACAAGCCATGCGTAGCTGGTTACGAGGGCGGGAGGAGAGCGGAAATCAACTCTATCCTCACCAAATCTCGCAAATGAGGCAGGATGCTGCAGAAGGGACGACTGCAGCTCAATCCTGAACAGTCGTTCGAAACCATCGGAGGGTATCACAAAGTGAAGGTACGTATTCAGTAACCAAGTTTGATTGTAATTTTAGTTCCTTTTTAACACTGCTGCACGAGTACTGACTTAAGAGTTTAAAATAATTCATGGTATCGGAAACAAAGTCACTTAAAAACTTAATTTCAAGGGCATTGCATGGAAGTATAATTCATTAAACAAGTTTGATTATATTTTTAGTACTTTTCACATTTTTGCACAAATTTTGACCATATATTCTATTAATTTAAGTTGTAAATACCATACTTAAAATTAAAATGCATGACGCCCAGTGGTGTACATATGGGGGAGGAACAGGGGGCCCGTGCCCCCCCTTTACGGTTTTATTTTTATTATCAACAGTTAATGTTAGAGATTTAAAAATGTGAATTTGAAAAATGTAAGAATTGCGATAATTGTGACATTTTTGTTATTATTAGGCATTGCCGATATTTGGCAATTACCCATAAATTTTGGCGATAACAGCCAATGCGACTTGGCAGTCTTCGTTTTGTTTTTGTACCTGAATGAAATGACACGGAGCCTGTGGTTTATGGTTCGTCATCCAAACCTTCGTTGACAATGACAACTAACGAGTAATACAATATTTAATAAAGCATGTCATTCCTGCCGCACGTTTTCCTCGCACATCATGATTATGCACAAGTTCCTAAAAGTTGCTATTTTTTACTCATCCGCTGGTCGAATCACCTTTGTGCCCAACTCCCGTTAGTAAGTCCTGTGTACGCCCCTGATAGTACCGTATAATTTTAAGTTTTGGTTTAAAAAAAATATTCGTGAAAGAAATTGTTAAATCTTTATTTCTGAAATGAAGTTTCCCCCCAATTGAGGGTGCAGCACATGGCTTCACTGACTGAAAATAACTACTTCGATTACTGTAATTATATTACTCTTGCACTGGTACATAAACAAATGAATAATCTGTTGAATATTACACGTTTTACCTTTTTTATTTCAAAGTCCAATGTTGGTTAAATCTACACATCGTCGATTTCCTTCGTAGGAATAAATGAAAATTTTTTCCCAGAAAAATAATTTTACAGAATTTTGGGGTTTGGTATAGTTTTTAGTACAAGTAAAGTTATGAGTAAATGATGACTAGTAAAAATAATCAGGCAAGGATACAAGACCTAAGTAACTAGACCAACGTGCCCCCATAATGACCTTGCAAAAGCTTCTCTTATCGACCACATACGAGGCGTCCGGAGCAGGAGTGACGAAGCCGCCATATGTTCGAAAATCAGTTTTCTGTATCGCCATTTTCTTCTGGCCTTTGTCTATGCAGTGAATTATTCATTGCATAGACCACTGGTTCCCAACAGGTGTGCCATGGCAAATTTGCTTATTAAACCTTCTATAAACATGATATCAGCTTAGCAACATGGGAGGTGGGCCATGAGTTATTCGAATCAGCTCTAGTGGGCCATCGCTTCAAAAAGGTTGAGAACCACTGGCATAGACAAAGGCCAGAAGAAAAGTGATACAGAAAACAGATTTTCGAACATATGGTGGCTTCGTCACTCCTGCTCCTGACGCCTCATATGGTCACATATAGACCCACAATACATACACGACATAGGAATGCTCTTGCAGGCATAACTGATCACCTCCCAAATTACATAATAATCAAAACGACAAACTGACGTACACAAATGCTAAATTCAGAAAAACAAAGCATACTCAGCTTAAACTCAATACGAAATTACAGTGGATGAAGTACGGTTAGTTTCGACCTCACTGACGACCCAAATACAGATAAACACCAAATTTGAAAAGTTTCAGGAAATACTATGGTCTGTTTTTAATGAATTTGCCTTATCATTAACAAAAATATTCCTATTATTAGAAGCAACAATCCCTGGCTGACCCAAGGTCTAAAGACATCCATTAAACAAATATAAGGCAAAATTTACTCGCAAAAGCTTTCTCCCTATCCCCTACTACGACATACGATTTAATGACAGCCATAAATAGTGATGCACCGGAGCTCCGGCCGAACAGGAGTTCCGGCCATTTTAGAAAACCTCCTGCTCCAGCCGGAGGTGCCAAGTACACCAAACTCAATTCTGACAACTTTTAGTTTTAATTCTATAAAATTATAAAACCATTTCTGCACCTATCCGAATATTTCAGTTCTCAGATTATTGTAATAATTTATTTTATGATTGATCAGTGATTGTATTAATATTTTAGTTCTCAGTGACTGTAATAATAATTTATTTTATGAGTGATCAGTGATTGTATTAATAATTGATTTGATATAGGCTACTTTACTCAGCAAGACGACATAAATTTCATAACCTGAGGATATTCTGTTCAATGGGAATTTTTAGAGAAATTAACACACACAAAGCATAGAAAGTAGACTTTTATAAAGTTTAAGTTATTAAAGACTTAATAATTTAAAACATCAGGACTATAATATATAAACCCTAAATAGACGAGACGATGGACCACACACACACACACACAAATAAATCAATTGGCCGGAACCTCCGGCCTCCAGCTGGAGGAAAAAACACTAAGCCGGAGGTTCCGGCCCTCCGGTGCATCACTAGCCATAAAACAATTGAAAAATAATTGTTCAACGCTGGAACACAATCCCATACAGAATTTACAGTGCGAGAGAACTTAATTGTGCCCAAGCTGTCAAAGCTCATAACAGGCCCGTACGCAGGATTTTTCAAAGGGGTGTGCAAGGGTTCTAAAAATAAGAATAAAAGGTGTGAATCGTGAAAAAATTTCTTTCACAATGGTTTTAAAAAGCGATTATCGTTAGGTATTTTAGGCTTGGTGATAATCAGCAGCACCGCATTTTTCATGGAAGAGGGTAAAACACGTAAATTTTTAAAGTATATCTTTACTTTAAGTGTCAAGTGGACGACTTAGATTTTTCTTCTTCTGGACCGATGAAACATTATTCCAAGACATTTTCAACAAATAAATAGTGCAAGAAATTTTAATTGATATATAGAGATTCATTGCAAGTGCGCCAGACATGACAATAAAAGCGTAAACAATGACAACGCGTGGTAGAGGGCGCTTGCACCGCCCTCTGCGTACAAGCATGCTTCCTTCTAACAAAGACTTCCTACCACTGCAAAGAACTACCAACACTGAACTCAAAAGAGTGCTTAACATCAACAAACTATCCTTAAATATAAAAAAAACAACTCTTATAGTGATCACAAAAATGAAAACGTTGACCCCATCTAAACAAATTAAATCCGCATTCAACGAATGCAATCGGCCAAACTTCTGGAAATCACCCTCGATTCAAACTTGTCAATTAAAGAGCACATTGACGATCTGCGCAACATATCAGCATCAGCCGGTGTCATTCATGATTACGAAAGCGGGTGCAGCACTGCCAAAACAAGTTCTTATATCCATATACTTCACCATGGTGTACCCACACCTACAATACTGCATTCGTCTTTACGGAAGTGAACGTCAATATTTCATGCAGCCACTGGTGGTAATGCAGGAAATAATGATTAGGAAAATCTATAAATCGAACACAAAGTACAGACAAACTAGTAGAAATCTTGAAACTAAACATTACCTCATATACTCGTACAATGCGTCTCAGAAGCCTGGACTTGTCTATTAAGGTTATTTATTAATAACTTAATTTATTAATTTAATTGAGAGAACCCTACGTGCAAGAACTGATGTGTATGCAAGTTAATGGCATGCAGCAATTCGAACAACTATTAAAAGTAAAAAAGTAAATTTTGCTTACGAGTCCAGACTTCTGAGACACCCTGTATGTATCAAATCGTCCGTAATATTGCACCAGAAATCATCCAAAACAAACTATTAGCTACCGAAACAAAGCCGGTTTAACACAAGACAAACATGTACATCCGAAAACCGAATTACATTCTAGATTAGGCAACTAGCTCTTTATACTCCACAGTAACAAAACCTTTCGCTCACCCTTGATAAGGAGCTAAAACCACCTGGAACATTAAATGACATCTAGAAAAAGCATTCATCAAATCATACAAGCCACAACACTGTATTCCCACTCCTATTTCCATGATAATAATAAATTAATCTATATTCCTATACTGTACAGCAAAGCAAAAATAATAAAATATAAGAAAAGTAAATATGTGCAAGGCCAAAGTATCTAAGGCTCTTAAGATCCTCAAATGGCAAGGTGTTTAATATTTAATTACTTTATTTTAATATTTTAGCTTCCCCTGTCCCAACAAATAAGAACGCGTTATCTTCGCTAAATTTCTGTATGTATATACAGGGTGTTTAGAAAGACGATATCTATTTCAGTGAAAATGTAGCAAAAAGGGTAAAATTCAATAACAATATAATAGAAGGCATACATTTAATGAATACTTAAACATACGATTCTACGCGAGCACCATCAGTATCTCTACAGGGTTCGAATCTGTCAGCAGCATTGCGGAACACATTTTGGAGCATGACAGGGGTTATTTTTGTAACTGCTGTTACGATACGAGCGCGTGAATGTCCCAGCTTCATTCAGATGACATTTTAAACACCGTCGTCTTTCAACAAGATGGGGCACCTTGTCTCATTACGCAAACATTGTTCGTGAATACCTAAATGAACGATTTCCAAATCGGTGGATCGGACGTGGAGGAAACAGGCCCTGGGCGGCTCGATCTCCTGACTTAAGGCCCTTGGATTTCTTCGCATGGGGCTTCATCAACTCAAACGTCTATCAAACGAGGGTTACAGATCTACAAGATCTACGTGCTCGTATCGTAACAGTAGTTATAAAAATAACCCCTATCATGCTCCAAAATGTGTTCCACAATGCTGCTGACAGATTCGAACCCTGTAGAGATACTGATGGTGCTCATGTAGAATCATATGCTTAAGTATTCATTAAATGTATGCCTTCTATTATATTGTTATTGAATTTTACCCTTTTTGCTACGTTTTCACCGAAATAGATAGGGACTTTATAAACACCCTGTATAAACTTGTGCCTGAAACTTACTGCAGATAATCTCAATCTACTTTTTCTTTAAAAATTTATGTAAAAACTTCACTATTCTACATTATCTAAGATTCATCACAAAACACCATTCTGCCAATAAAGCATGAAATTTGCTTGTAAATGGCACTCCTATGCTATTTGCGTATGTATATTGGGGTATGTGCGTACATGTACAGTATATGTGGATGCGTGGAGATAGAGATAGATAGATATTTATTTTAGTAGTGTACAGATTAATCGGCATCGGCCAAATTTAGCCAGTTCTTCTACCGATTCTTTGAAATTTAAAAATTTTAATTTAGATTTATAGAAAATTGAGCATATAAAAACACTAATAATTTATACTCATTTTAAAGTAATTGTATGAAAACATTTTACATTTCCGGAAAATGCAAAGATTAAGTGAAGTTACCCACAAATTTACATTTTCGCTAACTCTAAATCAGGGGTCGGCAACCTTTTGAACGCAGTCAGTGTGCCAGTTTACAATTAATGCCAACATTTTTATGGCCCTGCGTGCCAACTATAATTTTCAAAGGCACATTTCGTAGAATGGTCCGCTCTATTTCAATCCCAACAAACAAATGAAAGCGCTTTTGATTTGTATTTTAACCAAAAATACACACACACACTTTTACATTACCATCTCAATGCTCAAATAAATCACATAAAATTATATGGTTATCAGTATTTTTTTTAAATTAAAAGGAAGTACCGTATATAAAAAGGACAAGTACAGTTTGATACTGTCCTTTATAACACTTTAATTTCAATATATAATAATATGTAATATAATAATTTAATATAATTTTATAATTTCAAATTTTTTTTTTATATTGCAATTTTTCAGGGATCACTTGGCGTGCCTTGGACAACCACCTCGCGTGCAAACTCTGGCACGCGTGCCTATGGTTGCCGACCCCTGCTCTAAATATTACAAAATATCGCAAATTCCGACTCTATATTAATAATAATAATTATTCTATATTAACCCTTTTAGGCCGACTGTCACAAATTGGTAGCGTTTCAATTACACGCATTTGTAACTTAACCCAACAAAAAATTCCGGTCTTAAAGGGTTAAGTTGTATAATAATTCTATAGTAAACCATCGTATTATGATGACTATTTTAAGTATTTTAATAATTTTACAAACGCAAATTGCATAGCCATTTTTTTATTCAAATAGGCCACCAGGCCCTTCAAATTTTAATGAGAAATCATTGTTGTTGTTTAAAATATTGGTGAAGAAAGAAAATACGTCCAACATCAGGAAAACCAATTACTTTAAATGTTGGTATTCAATTTATGAAATTAAAATAAAATTATTTTATCATTTTACGGAGTAATAAAACAATTTAACATCGCTTTAGCTATGGTATACAAGTAACAAATTCTGGTATTGTATACCAGGGTGTACATAAAGTCAGGATCTATTTGTGAAGTAATTATTTTTTTCTATTTTTCTTTTCAGAAGCCCTTAGAATGAATAAAGAGAGTGTGACAATAGTAATTTGGCGAATCGAGGGAAAGAAATACAATGACATCAGAGAGAAGTTTAGAAGGAGATTTCATAAGCCAGGGCCAATAGACAAGACAATACGAAAATTGGTGAACAAATTTAAACGAACGGGATCTGTAAATGATGAAGCAAGATCAGGACGACCCTGTATGTCAGATCTTACCGTGAATGCAGTACGCGGAATTATCACTGAGGAGCCACGTACGTCCGTTCGTGCTGCACCACACAGACTCGGCCTCCCGACGTCATCTGTGCACAAAATTCTGAAAGTTAATTTGCAGAAGAAAAGCTATCATTTGCGGGTTTTACATGATTTACATGAGGAAGATTTCCCTCGACGAAGTGCTGTGTGTGCTGATCTCGTAGAACAAATCTGGAGTGATAATTTAATGGACAACATTCTCTTTAGTGATGAAGCCACTTTCCATACGTGTGGAAAAATAAATCGCCATAACTGTCGAATTTGGGCAGATGAAAGACCGAATGATTTCGTCCAAAATTGGGAAAGAGACTCACCTAAAGTTAATGTCTGGATGGGTTTAACAAAATCTAAGGTTTATGGTCCTTTTTTCTTTGCTGAAGCTACAGTTACGGGGCTTATTTATCTGGACATGTTGCAGCAATTCATTGAACCTCAGCTGATTGGGGATAGGATTGTTAGTACCGTCGTCTATCAACATGATGGTGCTCCTTGTCACTATGCCAAAATTGTTCAGGATTATCTAAATGGACGTTTTCCAAATCGCTGGATCGGACGCGGAAGCAACAACAGACCTTGGCCAGCGAGATCACCAGATTTAACCCCTTTAGATTTCTTTGCATGGGGCTTTATCAAATCGCACGTCTATCAGACGAAGATTACGAGTCTTGAAAACTTACGTATACGAACTGCTGCAGATAACATAACCCCGCAAATGCTCCAGAATGTGTTTAGAAATGCTGCGGAACGATTTGAGCTGTGCAGGGATACTGATGGGCGTCACGTCGAATCCTACTCTTAATTATTTAATAAATGTTACCACTTTATCATTTTATGATTGAATTCCATATAATTTCCAAGTGCTTCACAAAAATAGATCCTGACTTTATGTACACCCTGTATTGTGGAGTGACGAAAAATGAAAGTTTTCAAATTAAATTAGTAAAATATGAAGGGAATTGATTTTTTAAAATTGTCAAAGAATCGGCATCGGCTAAATTTTGGAATCGGTACATCACATAAATACATAAATTATATACAGGATTTATAAAGTCCCTATCTATTTCGGTGAAAACGTAGCAAAAAGGGTAAAATTCAATAACAATATAATAGAAGGCATACATTTAATGAATATTTAAGCATATGATTCTACATGAGCACCATCAGTATCTCTACAAAGTTTGAATCTGTCAGCAGCATTGCGGAATACATTTTGGAGCATGACATGGGGGTTATGCTACGTTTTGGCGCAGCCGTTTGGGCGGCAACCCATTTTGGCGCCAGCCCTTTTGGCGACGGACGTTTTGGCGCTACGAAAAAAAAAAATGATTTGTCATTATGCAAAGGTATAACTCAAAAAAAGTTAAAACTGTAATGCAAGTTTATTTTAAAATTAGGTAGGCCTGTAGCTTAAAATTTTTTAAAACTGTCATGTAACTTTATTTAAAAATTAGGTAAGTAAAATTTTAACTAGTTATTCATTTGGTAATTATGAGCAAGGCCCCTCAAGTACTCGACAGCATCTATGTTTTCACATCTACGAACAATTTCTTGTATTCTTCTATCTGCATCTCTATACTACTTTAGCTTTTGCGGTGGTTCATGTCCAGCTACTAACCGTTCATAATATGCATCTCTACCTTTCTGTACTTTACGCAGACCATCTATTAATTTCCATATTGTGGGATGTTGCATGCCAAGTTCGTATTGCAATCGACGGTGGGCTGCTTCCGCATGATTGTTTGTGCGGTCTTCCCCGTCTAATGTTCTTTGATAAAGGTTCCAAATCTCGGGGAGGAATAGAGGAGCTCGTCTTCCATTTCCTCGTCTGTTCTGACGACCAACATATGTATCTTCAAACTAGTTGAGTAAACATTGAAGTTCTTGTGGCAACTCGGTCGCTAGAGCATCCATATATTCGTCGATCTTGTTCAAAGGTACGAAGGCAAGGGCAATAATCATTTTAGCTTTTAACGCGAAATCTGGATCGTTGTTATACAGATTAATGAAACCCAAAGAAGCTAGATGTTTTTGCATATTTTGGCTAAATGAAAAAAGCATCCTTTTATTTGCACATCGGGGAATGTGTCCTTCATAGCACTGTGTACAGCTTTTTCAAAATCGCAGACGATTGAAGTGGGTCTCAAATTGGGTTCCACTTCTTTTAATAACTCGAACATTCTCACATATGTGATGCGTTGTTTGTTGGGCAAAAGGGCATACATAATGGGGTGAACTCCCTAGTGTTTTTTTGCCAAAATTACATAAATCTGAGAAAAGAGGCTGGGAGCAATACTGAATATGCCATCGACAAACCACATATCAGATGTAACTAAATGTTGGAGCCAACTCGCTCTTCCGAAAATTAATATCCGATCGGGGCGTGGTCCACTATCACACAATAAAAAATTTTCTTCCACTCCTGGCTGAGGGACCTATATTTCGTAGCATTCTGGCAAAACTAATTGTTGTAAATCAGTCGGATTGGCGGGGGCGTTCTTCATTGAATTACGTTTTCTTCTATTATTTTCCGCAAAGCGGACGTATTAGGAATGGCCGCTAGACTAGCTTGGGATACGTTTGTCAAACATTCATTAATAACTACAGCTGGTGACTCAAGAGTCTCCGCTGCTCTCTTTTTTTATATTAGTTTTGACAAGTGCAACTTCTACTTGTGCAGCATAGGCTTCATGCGAATGGCTGTTCAGCTCCCTTACCACCTCTCCAGCTTTAGTATGCAGCCTTGCTTTGCACCGATATTTTTGCTCACAACGCCAAAATTTCAACTCACTGTCGGCTGTGCTTGCTTTGTCAAAGACGTAGAGGAATCCATTATGCGCAAATTTTTCTTTACCCCGTTTCGTTAATACTTGCTCAGCCATCATATGAATAAATAACGGTAGGTAGATAAAAAATATAACAAAAACGAAGGCAAAAGAACGAAACACTTGTGGCAGCGCACCCCCGGCAAACACAACTGAAATTGTAGACACACTGAGTTTCAAGGTCAAATACATACAGTATGTTAGTTTTCGTATCAACTCGCGTTGGCTGGCGGCAAATGACCAAATGAAGAACTAGTTAAAATTTTACTTACCTAATTTTTAAATAAAGTTACATGACAGTTTTAAAAAATTTTAAGCTATAGGCCTACCTAATTTTAAAATAAACTTGCATTACAGTTTTAACTTTTTTTGAGTTATACCTTTGCATAATGACGAATCAATCATTTTTTTCCCAGCGCCAAAACGTCCGTCGCCAAAAGGGCTGGCGCCAAAATGGGTTGGCGCCCCAAACGGCCGCGCCAAATCGCCAGCGCCCAATCGTCCCGTCCCGATGACAGGGGTTATTTTTGTAACAACTGCTGTTACAATATGAGCACGTAAATCTTGCAGATCTATAACCCTCGTTTGATAGAAGTTCGATTTGATAAAGCCCCATACAAAGAAATGCAAGGGCGTTAGGTCAGGAGATCGAACCGCCCAGGGCCTGGTTGCCTCCACGTCCGATCCACCGATTTGGAAATCGTTCATTTAGGTACTCCCGAACAATGTTTGCGTAATGACAAGGTGCCCCATCTTGTTGAAAGACGACGGTGTTTAAAATGCCATCAGAATGAAGCTGGGACATTTACGTGCTCGTATCGTAACAACAGTTACAAAAATAACCCCTGTCATGCTCCAAAATGTGTTCCGCAATGCTGCTGACAGATTCGAACTTTATAGATATACTGATGCTGCTCATGTAGAATCATATGTTTAAGTATTCATTAAATGTATGCCTTCTATTATATTGTTATTGAATTTTACCCTTTTTGCTACGTTTTCACTGAAATAGATAGGGACTTTATAAACACCCTGTATATATACGTGCATTGTTCTTTTATATTATTAGCGAGACTGCAACAAGCAATGTCGCACTATCATGTATGTATATATTGCTAGTATAATATTACTCTCTTTTACACCTCTCCACCAACTGCGTGTCTTGTACTGTACATGTAAGCATAGAATAATAAAAATAAATTGAAATGAAATGAAAACTACATTTTCATACTTAACTGCTAGTAGCTAAAAAATTTTTAGATCGTACAACCTGGGATGAATTAACGAGTTTCGCATAGTTGGTCACTGTTGGGTAGAAAAGTAATTGTAATCAAGAGAGCGAGAGCTTCGTGAGTGAGGTGGTGGACGGTACCTTATTTTGTCCTTCATGATGCTCATTGTGGAAAGCTACGGAGCTAGTTCTCCCAGAGCTTATCTCCTTTCACCCCTATCTTAACCCTTTGTCGATATATATATGGAAGGATATTCAGTCCAAGAGAGAAACACACCGTGTTGGTAGTCTGAAACATCGAAGAGGTTAACTGAAAAAAAGCATTAAGTCTACAGAAAACAAGAAAAGTTGTTAAAGTTTTGTTATAACTTGATAATGATTAAGATTATTTTTGTGACGATTTTTTTTATGCAGGAAAAGGAGGGGCCAAGGGAGAATGCCCGCAAAAATGCCCCTCATAGAAGGAGAGCCGAAATGAGGATCCAGAATGATGTTTTCTTTTTTAATTTTGAAAATATTGTATAATATGTAGTGATGGGACGATTAATCGGAATCGGAATGGAGAATCGGAAGAATCGAGCATTTTTCAGGAATCGGAATCGGAATAATTGTACCATGATTTCCGATTCTTAAAACGATTCTTTAACTTTTAATTGAACCAGTTTTGCAAATGTAAACTTTAAAATTTAAATGAAAGAGGATAACAAATTTTATTTTTATTGTATTGTAGCTATACATTAAAACATGTATATCCATGATGTGTAATCAAGAAGATTAAAATGAATTGTTACAACTTACAGTTGATTTTTATTTTTAAACCAATCTATTATAATTTATAATTTATATTACCATACTCATAATGTAAATAGTTAATCTTACCACAGTAAAATATGACAATTTCCAGAAAATCAAGTATAGAATTATATTTTAAAATATTGAGAATCGGAATCGAGACTTTTTAGTGGTATCGGAATCAGAATCGGAATCGTTAAAAATTTTGGTATCGTCCCATCACTAATAATATGTAAAATGCACGTATGCGTGATGAGGAATAGAGGGGAGAAGTGCGTGTTTGAGAGAATGCTGGACTGCTCACAAGGTAGATAAGAGATGGAAAAAGATCAGCTAAAGGAGGGCAGTGGCAGGAGAAACGGGAGTTCCAGCATTCCCTGTCTCCTGACTAACGTTCCCCACCCCCGAGTACCTCCCTGGTCGATTGGAGTCTACAATTTCCTCCTCCTACTTCAAGTTATTTCCATCATTATTCACGATCCGTATCTGCCAACTGCCTATTTAATCTAACCTAACCCAGGACTAATGTGTGGGAAAAAAAAGTGCGAGAATAAGGATGGCATAAAAGTGGAATAATAGCCTTTGTAACAAATTAAGAGGAAATACAAGATAAAAGTATGTTTACCGTTCAGGTAACAATTTTGATTCATTCACCAGTTTCGGATAAAACTGTTACATACTTCCGTAGACTTAAAAAGGTCTTCCAAAGTGATGACTTTTCTGCAAGTTTTGAAAAGAACTCTTGACAAGATTTACTTACTACTAAATTTCAAAGCGAATATTACAGCTAAAACGATTGAACAAATACCTTTTCCGAAATGGTGTCGAAAAATATACAATTTTTGCAATTTTGGAAATTTTGAATAACCGTCCTTTTAAATGCGGGTCAAGTAGGTTAAATTAATTTAATGATTGGGGGTTGTTTAACCTCCTTCGCAACATCTAACGTCATATGACGGAGGGGACCTACAGCTTTACATGGGATCCGAACCACGGGCCGCTACATAATCTGGACACGAAGGATGGTCTCCCCTCCAACTACTACCCAGACCCAATGTCGTTTAACTTCGCTGATCAACGGAAAGAGGTGTTACGACATTGGCTACGACGTAGCCCAAGTAGGTTAAATGCAGGTCAAGATGAGTCAGCTACCCTGTAAGCAGTCCAGTATCCTCTCACATTTCTCCCTCTATTCCTAATTAGATAATCTTTTGAAAATTAAAAAAGGCATTTTTAAGACCCTCGAAAACCTTTATTTTGACTCCTTTTCCTTCTGTGTGGGTTGGGATGCATTTTTGCGGGCGATTCCGTTTGGCCCCTCCTTCCTACATAAAAAAGTATAGTTAGATTAGGTTGGTTTAAGTTACGCTAAGTTAGGTTAGATTAAAACATTTCAAGTTTCATTATCTTGGCAAATCTAAACACTTCCGTCGACAAGTTCTACATTAAAAAAATTTCTCTACGTCTCGATAATTTGTTTATCACCTACAAAGGGTGTTTCATCCGCCCATAAACCGCCTTTCTGAAATATATCATCATCATCTAGTTGCTCCCAAAATATGATATAAAAAAAATCCATCTGAAGAGTGGGCCTAAGTTTGTGTGTAGCTGCTAAAATTAGCAGCTTGATGGAAATCCCTCGAATCAAAGATTGACTGTATTCAACCACAGGAATAATATCCATCCATGTCAGCAGACTACTGACCCACTGATAGTAGGCGATTGGCCAAAAGGTGATCTGAAGAAAAACTTTATAACTTTCTCGCCCTTTCCTCCAAGATAGAATGTAATGTAATGATTGGGTTGTTTAACCTCCTTCGCAACATCTCCGAGTCATATGAAGGAGGGACCTACAGCTTTATGTGGGATCCGAACCACGGGTCGCTTCAGTCTGAACGCAGAGGATGGTCCCCCCATCCATTTAAATACTTTAATCTACTTTAACATTTCACGTAAGTTAAATAATAATGTTGGTTCATGAACAAAGAGTAAGAAATCATCAATCTTCCATTTAATCAATGTTGATATAATTAATGTTTGAAAAACAGAAATTGCATTTGCGTTGTTCGGCATTCATCAAATAAAACGAATAAATATTAAGCAGAAATTAGGCTTATATTTTTATAGTGTGGTCTCTGCTTGCAAACAAGTAGGGAAGAGACAAAAAGAATAGAACCTAAACATTTGTCTGGTGTATCTGATTAATCTAGTATTTGCGAGACTGACTGACTGATAAAAAGTTTTAAGATTTAGCTATTTGCGAGTCTAAAACAAAAATGAGTTGCGATTTTATCATCATGGTTAATTTGTCTACTGAGAGCAATATGCTAATTGAGGTGGTTAACTTGTTAAGTGGCCTTATGAACTATGATAGAACCACATTAGTGTTCCTGCCTATATTTATAATCTCTGATGCAAAGACCCGATTCTTGCTCGCAGCCCGTGTGTGTACGAAGTTTCATAAATATAAGCTGATCAGTTCAAAGGTGCTGACATACAATTCATCTTTGACCTCTATTTGTAACATTTACCTTTGATGCAGGAACCTGATTCTTGCTCACAATACATCGTCTCAAGTTGCATATGTGCATCATGTTTCATCAACTTATGTTGAGCGGCTCAAAAGTTACGGCGCGGGCACGAAAGCGTGACGAACAGAAATTAAAATTCAGTATAACTCAAATTTATTTGGTCAGTCATAAAAATAGCCAAATAAAAATACTCTTAAAATCTGGGTAAGATCTACCCAAATTTAACCCAACTTACTCGCTCTATGAATACAAAATTACGATATTAAGCTATCCACAGTTTTGTTATCCATGATTGTGTATCTTTTGCCATTTATCTACGCACTTTTTAGACGCGCAAAATAAGACAAAACTACTACTATCTAATCTAGTCTAGCTCCAATGAAGTAATTGAAAAGTTCGGCGTATCAACAATTATTTTTCTTTTCACCTTTACTCGTTCGCGTGTCGCTAAGTATGGGAGAGCGCGCGGGATAAATGTTCGGCTGTCATGTGTTCAAGTCGATTGAGGGGTATGTTCTAAAATACAAATACTTTTGACCAGCAGTGCTGAAAAATAGTAAAAATCTGGGATCAATGAAAGAAAGCCACCCCCAGCCTTCTTTAGTTAGTTTTATAAGGCTAACTAACGAAAATATAACGACCTAACCAATCGTCAAGGGCGTACAGTTGACCTAACGATTGGTTAGGTTAGGTCGTGATATTTTCGTTAGCCTTATTAAGCTGACTAAAGAAAGCTGGGGGTGGCTTTCTGTCATTGATCCAAAATCTGAGCTAAGAACTTAAATTACAAAAATGCATCCTCTTCGATTTTTAAATAATTTGCATGGTAGCTAGGCCGTGAGAACAACCTAATCTTTCAGAAAAAAAAAATAAAAAAAATAATGGTGGCTGAAATACCGATGCACTTTGGAAAAATCTACAACGAAGTAATTAAATCGGACATGCGTTTCAATGTTTCATTTCAACCTTCGGTTGGCTCACAAAACCCCGTTCATAAGCATTATCTTCACAAATTAATTATTAGCCGACCTCCAGCTGACGCAACTGTACATTTCAAAATTAATAGTTTAGCGTAGCACAGGCTTTCGCTACCAAGATTTACAGCTTACTTGGATTATGAGAGTGGTAATTATGGAAAATATTAAATGCTTAAAAAAAAAAAAAAAAAACTATATCAAATGTCTCCTGTATTTGATGCAAGAACCTGAATCTTGTTCAAAACAAACCATCTTGTAATGATCCAAATATGTGTGAAGTTTCACCAGTTTATGAAGAGCGGTTAAAGAGTTACGGTGCGGATCCCCATTTGACCTTTGAGCTCTATTTATGAACTTGAACTACGATGCAACGATCTAATTCTCGCTCCCGTCTTTGTTGTGATGACCCCATGTGTGTGAAGTACCATAAATTTATGTGGAGTGACTGAAAAAGTATGGTATGAACCTTCACCGAGTCCTATCCAAAACACGAGAGACGTCAACCTTGAAGTATAAAAATACGAGAGATTTCTCAATGTGCCTCATTTTGATAACTGGAAACATATCCCACATGACGGAGTTTGAGACATTCTCCCCCAATTTTATTATCTTTATTATTAATAATCCACTGGTCGACAAAATCGAACTTTTTTGTCACGAACAAAAATGGGTGGATCTTATAGGTTTTTTTACCGCTGAGTTCAAAAATGGCCTCAAAATTTTTCTATCACCCACCAATATTGAGTGAATCGAAAATGAAATTTGGACTAATTTATAGGCGTAATAGCAATATCAAAGTAGAAAATGCATATTGAATTCACCTAAAATGTGGCTACTGATGATTTACGCTTGTATTTCGCCTCTGGGCCATCCCTTGACAATGTCCAGCAGTTGTCATCCAACATGCTGGGGCTCCACTTGCCCTGGTATCGCTTCGCCATCGTGGATATTTGTTGATGAAAGCGTTCCCCATGCTCATCACTAACATAGCCTAAGTTTGTTGGGAAGAAGTCGAGATGTGTCAAGAAAATGAATTTTCAACATGTTGCACCCTACGTCTTTGTAGGCCTTGAGAAGTTCTTCAACAAGTGACTCTTAATTTTCGGCCTTGAAGTTTCCGAGCAAATTTGTGTTCACTACTTTAAATGCTCTCCAAGCTGCTCCTTCAACTTCACTTACAGTTTCATCAAACGCGCTCTCTCTCATGATTTCTCTAATTTGCGGGACCACAAATATCCCCTCTTTGATTTTGACCTCGCTGATCCTCGGAAATTTGTTTCAAGTAGAGACCACCCCCCTCCTGCCATTTTGATCCATAGCCTTAACAAAATTTTCCATTAAACCAAGTTTAATATGTAGTGGTGGCAAATAACTTTTTTGGATTAAGAAGAGGTGAACTGGTGAGATTTTTATGCCCTGGAATCAACGCTTGTCGAAGTGGCCATTGTTTCTTTGAGTAATGGCTTTCCCGTGCTCTACTGTCCAATTCACAGAGGAAACAACAGAATTTCGTATAACCTAGTTGTAAACCAAGAAGTGCAATCACTTTCAAGTCTCCACAGATATGCCAAGAGTATTTATCAAATTGGATATGTTTCACAAGCAGGTGCATATTGTCGTATGATTCCTTCATATGTACGGCATGTGCTAATGGAACTGAAGGGTATTTATTTCCATTATGGAGTAATACAGTTTTTAAACTCAGCTTCGAGGAATCAATAAATAGGCGCCATTCGTTTGGATCATGTTGTTGGCCAAGGGTTTTCATGAGAGGGTAGAAAGTTTCTTTGATGCTTGCGGTAAAAAGATATCTTAGTGCCTTTTTCTTAAAGATTCCAACCTTTCAACCTGGAAGCCGGAAGTTCGGATTGATCTTTTAACAATTTCAGATCACAGACAAGCTCGCTCAGGTCTGCTTGAGATATTAATTGAGGCTCTGTCGATGAACAAGATGGTTCAAACATTGGCTCAACATCGTCTATCAGTAAACCATGTTGAGCTTCTTCATTACCATTGTACATCAATTTCATTTTCATCACCTAAATTCCACGTTTCCGGTGGCCTTGGTACTGGCAAATGTTTATTATGTAAAACAGGCCTTATGGCTGATGGTAAATTTGGGTATTGTACCATATGTTTAGATTTCGCAGTAATGCCTAGTATATTTGTTAAGCAGAAATAACAATCCGTTAAATGGTCTTTCGGCTCTCTCCATATCATCGGAACAGCAAACGGCATTTAACGAGACCCATTTAGCCAGCCTGTCAGAAGTCTTACACACACAATACAGCATATATGAGGTGCTTACGTCTTGTTCTGATCCCCTACCTTGCAACCAAAATAAAGTTCGTATGCTTTTTTGACGAGAGGGGGGAAATTTCGCCTTTGAAATTTAAGTGTTAACTCTCTGCACACATAACAAACAGTTTGGATGGTTGACACACTTGCGTGGCATTCTGTCATGAAACAATACGAACGCACTGACACAAAAAATGATTAAGGAAAATCACAAATAAATTGCACGATGTTCACTGAGTGAAATCAAATGAGTAACTGACAAATGAAAGTCAACAGTGACGTGTAGCAACTTATAAGAAGAGGAAGAGAAGGGGCAGACCCCGCCCCCTTCCTATTCTCACTCAAATCCGAAGTAATGTAAATTCGTCTCTCTCTAAAACTGCGGGTGATAGAAAAATTCTGTTTTCACTTTCATAATCAACGTAAAAAATTACACACACTTCAAGTAAAAATATATCTGACAAAAACTTTGTTGACCAGTGATATAATGAGACCGTGAGATAGACTTAAAATCACTGAGACTCGTGGAAAATCCGTGAGAGTTGACATGTTTGAAACACACACTCATGATCATCCAATTGCTAGTAGTTTCATTATGTTAATGATTCAAAAGTTATAGCCCCGACACGAAAAATCTTCATTTGACCTTTGAACTCCATCTGACCTTGACCTCAACTTAGCTAAATAATAGGCCATGGGGCTGAAATGTCTTTTGGGCCGTAAATTTGAACTTTCTGCGCTTCACATAACCGGATTTTTCCACTTTGAACCTCCCCTGCTTGTATAAAACCGCTTTGAAACGCCCTTGTATAAAACCGATGGCGTCTGACAGTGATGTGCGTCGTAAACAGAGAGCTGTTATCGAGTTCTTAACCGCAGAGAAGGAAGCAGTTGGAAATATTCACAAATGTCTACAAAACGTTTACGGAGATGCTGTTGTCGATCGAAGCAAAGTTGGATGCTGGTCTAAACGTGAGAGATCATCAGAGAGGGAGAGCCAGCCTCGATGATGAGCACCGCAGCGGTCGCCCGGCATCGGCTGTCACATATCACACTGTGCAACGTGCTAACAGCATCATTCAATCAAATCGGCGCGTCACATACAACGAGCTATCACTGGAGCTACAAATTAGTGAAGGAAGTGTGAATACGATAATTCAGCAACTGGGATACTCAAAAGTGTGTTCACGGTTTGTTCCTCGCGAACTGACTGACAAGATCACAAAGCCCAAAGAAAAGAAATTGCTTCAGAGTCGTTGGTTCGATACGAGACAGAAGGGGATGACTTCCTTTCACGAATTGTGACTGGGGATGAGACTTAGGTACACCACTTTGAACCTGGAACAAAACGCCAATCCATGGAGTGGCATCACGCAGACTCTCCACGCAAGAAAAAGTTCAAAATGGCTCCCTCTGCACAAAAGGTTATGGCCACCATCTTCTGGGACATGAAAGATGTGATTCTGGTAGACATTATGAAGAAAGGACAAACGATCAACTAGGAGGCATATATTGCTACCCTACAGAGACTCCAGAGATGTATGAAGCGAGTTCAACCCGAGAAAAAACTGGAAGACGTCCTTCTTTTGCACGATAACGCAAGACAACACAACAGTTTGCAAACAAGAGAGGCCATCACAAAAATGCGCTTGACTGTGTTACCCGACCCTCCATACAGCCCGGATCTGGCACCTTCAGACTTCCATTTGTTTGGGCCAATGAAGGATGTTATTCGTGGAAGAAAGTTTCAGAGTGACGATGAGGAGGTTGAGGTGGTTGAGGTGGTTAAGAGGTGTCTCCAGCGGAACCCAGCGGACTTTTACCAGCAAGGAATAAACACCCTTGTTTTGAGGTGGCAGAAAGCCGTAGAAAAGGATGGAGACTATGTGGAAAAATAAAAACTTTTAAAAAAGGTATGTACCTACTTGTGTACAAAATTTCTGGAACTTACAAGGAAACTTGGAAAGAAAAAAAAAGGTGGGGCAAGATATATTGAGTGGCCCTCGTGTATATGAGGGGTCGCGCGTCTTAAGATACCTAAGCGCCACCACAGGCGAAAACGTGTTTTTTATGGATATCACTATTTTCACCCTTCCTCTATCGCGTTGTTTGGGTTATAATGACCTTACGACACTAGAAGTATGGTTGAAAACCTTATGAAGCGAACTACTTATTTCACCTCATTCTGTGCCAGAAATCGCACCCAAAGTTCGGCATAATAAGAAAATCAAACAATTTTTAAAAATATATATAAAATATGAAAATCTATTCCAAAAAATCATCAACATCTTCATTACCATACTTAGAACTCTAATTTAGCCAAAAATGAACGTTCTAGCTCAGTTAATAACAGATACTATTGCGAGAATATTCCTGAACTTTGGAGGCGATTTCTGGCGAATTTTAATTTTGGCGCTTAGGTACCGAAAGACGCGGGACCCCTCATATATATTATATATATGCGGCTCGGTGGTGTAGGTTAGCATCGCTGACTACGATTTCATCGGCCCCAGGATCGAGACCCGGTGACGGCAGGCGGCGCACAGCAAAACCCAGCTGTTCATCCTTCCACACAAAGGAATTGGTTGGTAAATAAATAGGTACCCCGAGTAGCCTAGTGGTTAACATGCTGCGCTGCTGATGAGGTCGTAAGATCAAGTCCGGGCGAGGACTTTGTAATTTCTGACAGCCCGTGGTGCAGCGTAGTTCGAATTACACGTTAAACTGTAGGTCTAAGATTGAGTGACAGGACTGACCTTCGTCGGAATGAACAATTCGGTCGGGAGCGAAACCAAGGTTTATATATATATATATATATATATATATATATATATATATATATATATATGGGATGAATTTCACAATAAATCACGTGAAATGAATGAATGCTGCTGGGTTTGCAGCATATATATATATATATATATATATATATATATATATATATATATATATATATATTTCATTAACTTGTGCTGAACGGCTCAAAATTTAAGATGGACACGAAAAGTTCCATCTGACCTTTGACCAGGGTTGTGGAGTCGGTCCAAAATTTTCCGACTCCGACTCCACACATTGTAAAAATTCGACTCCGACTCCGACTCCACACATTGTAAAAAATCTAAAAATCCGACTCCGACTCCTCACATTTTAAATATACGACTCCGACTCCTCTAGTGTTTCACTCTATAATTATCATAATAATAAGACATTTCATCACCACCACATGAATCGTCAGTTTACTTTCTAGGATAAGGGAACATTCAAATATTAAGAAGGATGTTGACTTGTAGATATTATCATATTAAGGGATTTTTATTTTTTTCCAATAATATATATATATATATAATGAAAAAGATTCTCTTAAACATAATTAAGGTCTAACCAGTAGTAGTCCTACTTAAAATTGAATAACCCTTAACCTAGTGGCTATAACCAGGGTTGTGGAGTCGGTCCAAAATTTTCCGACTCCGACTCCACACATTGTAAAAATTCGACTCCGACTCCGCCCTGAAACGTGCGACTCCACGACTCCACGACTCCACGACCCTGCCTTTGACAAAGGTCAAATGACTGATGCAGGAATCACATTTTTGCTCATGACACATCGTGTTATGATCTACAGTAGTATATGCGTGCGAAGTTCCATCAGTTTATGTCGAGTGGCTCAAACGTTAGAGCCTGTACGTCTACATTTGACCTTCATTTGTGACCCTGACCTTTGATGAAGGGCTCAGTCTTGCTCAAAATACATCGTCTTATGTTCAACCATATATGCAAAGCTCCATACATGTTCCCAAATATGGAAATTTGTTTCCCGGTATGCAAAAATAATCTAGTGCGAGACTCAAGATAGAGATCCATTTTCTTTATTTAAAACTTAATTAATCGAATAGCTATTATTAAATAGACTTAAATTGTTACCTAATGAGGTATTAAAATAACACATTTGAGAGAAATTAGCAGTTCATAAAAAAACTCCAACGTAAACAGACGACTTCTTTCAATACCTTTACCAACTTGCAATTGCTTAGGAATGACTTTATAAGGAAAAAAATGGTCAGTAAATTAAAATCATAATTTTGATCCCACTTACTATCATTACCATTCCAAAACTGTAAATCCAGATTTGGGAAAGAGCTCCGATTTGGGAAAGATTAAAAAGAACACTGACCAACTGCATAGCGGAGGGTTATTTTTTATACATGATCGAAATTAAATTGAGATATCTTACAACGGAAATGAGAATGAATCTCTGAGAATTGCCTCCTCTGAGATTCCCACTTGGGGATTTGTTATCCCTGGGTGAACAATGAGATGGTATGATCCAGAATGGAAACACCTATAAATAATTGAAAGTGTCGCTGAAGGTAACTAAAATGGTTGGAAAGGACATAACTAAAATATCGTAATGCTTTCAGTCGCAGTGGGACTATTAATGTCTTACCGGAAATAGTATAAATCTTACTAAAATGCAACTTTTCTACAAATGCTTCTACACGATTATAAAGGTTTAGTTTAGATGAGGGAAAACGAAGCCAAAACGTTTGTAATGGAAGTGACTAATTACGAAAATATATTGGTTTTCAACAACAATAAATCCTATACTTTTTTGTTTAAACAAAAAATATTTGTGAATGAGAGAATTGATCATAACTTCTGAAGTGAAGTTTACCCTCTCTCCAATTGAGGGCGCAGCATATGGATTCACTGACTAACTTCTCCGATTATTGCAATTATACACTAGGTGCTTCAATAAAAAAAAAAAAAAAAAAGTCTGCTTATCACTTATAGTTCGTGGTGGTGTTTTTTCATGTATCTGCATGTTTATTTGCTTGTTTTTTATAATGTTTTCTTCAGTGTGTGAGTGTTATTAATGAATGAACCCCATTCAATGGAAATATCTACAAGGTTTACACGAGAGCAATGCAGATTTCTGTGTTACTCTAATATAATGTAATGTAGCTATTTGCGCCCCCCACCCCAACAAAAAAATTACTATTAAAAAAAAGAAAAGCAAATAAACGCGCAGATACATAAAAAAAAACTAAGTGGTTACATAAAAAAAAACTAAGTGGTAAGCAATGACGGTTAATCTTAAGATGACCCACCTGAATTTTTAAAAAATAAGTACCATTTTCTGTGCAAATACTTCTTTATGAGGTTAGATTAAAGTTTTTTTTTACTAATTATTAAAAGATTGTAGTAGCTAATAATTCTGATAATCTTATGATGTCATCACGTGAATTTTGAAAAAATTACTATTACTATATAGCCATAATCTACAAAAATTATTTTCAAGAGTACCATGTTTTGTGAAAATACATTTTAAAGCAAGTTATGCAGCTGATATTTCCTCAAGATTTACCACAACGACATATTAGCGCCATATGTGGTAACTTTTTTGAAGCACTCTGTATTATTATACTGACAAAGAGTCTGTCGAATATTACAAATTATATTATTATTCCAACCCTTTGTATTTTAAAGACCAAAGTTAGTTAAGTCTCTAACATTGTCCACTGTCTCTGTATTGCATAATCTGCAAAATTCTCGTGCGAAACTTCAAGTTTTAGCAAGATTCTTTTTCCAAAATTGTGAAAGTCTCAAGCAACAGGAAAAGTTCTCACACGTAATATTTCAAAGTTCCAAGCTAACATGGTTCAGGAAAAAAGTTCTTGGGTTAATTTCTGTCAAAACTTTGGCAGTTAAACTATTAGTTAAACTTCCTCCTACATGTCGACCTTGAGTAACTTTTGTTGAAACTATTGCCTGACTTGTCAAGCGTATTATGAATGCAATTTATTTTATTTTACAATTATCACTTATTAATAATCTCAAATTATTTTTTTTTTAAACTATACTAAACTCAAAACACTGCAAAAATTAACTTTTGGGAAAGCACAGTCTTTATTAATTGCTGGAGAAGGAATGGACCAGACTGCAAAATCTGCTCTAATTTTCCGACGACATCGTGCGAGGATTTTGTCATAAAATGAAAAATTATTTATGGCAAAATTTATGGCAGAATCCTCGCACGACGCCGTCAGAAAATTAGAGCAGATTTTGCAGTCTGGTCCATTCCTCCTCTAGGAATTAAGAGACTTTTCCCCCAAAAAAATTGTTGGCGAAAAGTTGAGTTTAGTATAGTTTTTAAAAAAATTTGAGATTATTAATAAATGATGATAATTGTAAAATAACAGGAAAACTACATTCATAAATATAAGCTGTGGGGACACGATTTCTTTCGACTTCTAATTGGCCGAAAGTTGGTGACGTAGAAAATAAATAACCAACCGAGAACCACCATCTAACCTAATGTAACTTAACCCAGGTGTAAGAATCACCCTGACTGACCTTAAGTATGAAATGCACAAATCACCAAAATCTAGTGTCCCAAAACTTAAAAAAGTTCATTGTCCAACCTGGCTGAATTCCTGAGTTTCGCATAGTAGTCACTGGTGGGTAGAAATGTAATTCTACTTCAAAGTTAACTTCGAGGGTAAAGAGAGTCCTCAAGTACCTCTAGAATCCAAACTCAAGGCCAAAAACCTCCAAAAGCTCCCAAATATTCCAATGGAAGCGAAATATCCAACCATAGCACAGTCACGGATGAGTAGGCTAGGGGGTAAGTTACGTATATAGCCTAATGAAAGTTATAGTCTTTGCAAGAAGTCAAAACTCATTGAACATAATTTTCTGTAATTTTAACAATCACGCACTACATCGTACTACTTTTAACCGAGTCAAATGAAGCTGAGAACTAAAATAAACAACCTCCTCCTCCTGAATGAATGATGAATAATGGCTAAATTTTAAGAAGGGAGTTAGCTGGTTGGGTTAATTAATGGATGGAAAAAAAAATATATAAATTTGAAGGGTCAATGTGAAACGCTTTGTAAATCCAAGAAGAATGGAAGTATCCTCATCATCACTGCTTGCTTGGGGCATTTTTCATGCTGGTGGGAGATCTTGCGCTTTGTTTATTTTGTGGTTCACGATAGTGATTAATTACCATTGTAATTAAATTCACATTTTAGAATTACCTAAAATATGGCTCCCACAAAATCATATCCGATCTCAACTCCATTGATCTTTCTACTCTTTCACTTATTTCATTAAATACCTTTAATTTCATAATTTATCCTATTGGTTTCATTAAGCATCATTTATTTTTTACTAAATATACAACTGAGTATTTTATTTAAAACTGTAAAATAACCAAACACGATGCCAGCTACTTGTATAAAATTTTACAGTTTGTTTACTATTATTATAAATATTAGGTACATTTGTTAATACCATTACTATTATCTGCCATTTCAATTCCTTTATGTAATAAATAAACTGACCCATCAATTTTGTCTAATATGCTTCGTAACGGCATATTCAGATTAAAATACTGTAAATATTCGCGTATTATCATACTCAAATATCTAAATTGAACAGAAGAATATTGAAAAATATTGTAAAGCTTCATGCAAGTTCTCTTTCTGAATAAAGTTTTTTGAATTTTGAAGTTTAACATGAAAAACTACGGAACAAGTCTTCTAAAAGCTTATCTCCATCCACGCCAGTCTCAAATCTCCAAATCTCAAATAGGACGACTGTCAAAACTAGTTTCCAATCTAATTAAGAACTAGTAACTCGTGGAACGAGAGAATTTTTGTGATTTGTAACTTCCAATTCATTACACGATATGAAAGTACGCAGTGTAAATACGCGCGTACTCTTTCCATCCAGCAGAAAGATCAGATTGTAAAAACGAAATTTAAGTTGTAACGAACTTATGTCGACAGAACTAATAGTAGTACCAATAGTAATTCCACTACTAAACCATAATAATAATGTTTGGTTTTGTTTAACCTCCTCCGTAATGGCAAAGGTCATGTGACGGAAGGGACCTACAGCTTTACGTGGCATCTGAACCATCCGTGGAACGCTATATCATCTAAACGCAGAGAAGACCGTCACCATCCAACATACAACTACTGGACAGACCCAACGCCGCTTACCTTCGCTGATCTAACGAGAAGTGATTTCGCAACGTGGCCACGACGTAGCCTCTGTACTGTAGCGAAGTCACAGAAAACAAGTACACTCCTGCATGAAAAGGGAAATGAAACATGTTTTATAAAAACATGTTAATAAAACTTTGTCACACATTTCACAGGTTTTTTTTAAGGTCAAATACCTTTTTTTTTCACAAACAATAAAAACATGAATTTCTTCGACTTAGGATTTTAAAACAGTTATTATAAAGTTATTTTTAATAACAATTAGTTAACTTCAAGTTATATTTTAATTCCATACACGACTGATATACAAGACAAAATAATTACATTTGTTATTGAGATCAGTGGTTCCCAACCTTTCTTGGCTCAAGGCACCCCAATGCCATTTGTTTTTCTTTCGCGGCACCCCGGAAAATTTTTGTCTCCCACTGTTCAACATCCAGCGCCCCCCCCTCCTCCTCCTCCAAAAAAAAAACACCACGGGACTTCAAACTGAGCCTACACAGTTTCCAAACAGATGTAATAAATGGCAAATGTTTTTTTGTTTCATTTCAAATTTATGTATCTTCAGTGACTTTTAAACTACTTATTTTTGTCATTTTCATTAACTTTCCCGGTTGGGAAACACTGATATAGACCCAAACATTTATATACCATTTATATATTATCCAGACACAGACATAGCCAAAGCTTAATCCTTTTGTATGGATTAATATTTATTGTATAGTACACATACACTAAAATATATATATATATTATATATATATATATATATATATATATATATATATATATATATATATATATATATATTATGCAGGCTGGCCACAAAGTCTGGAATGAATGGGGAATATATAGTTTATAACTGCACGAAAAGTTCCTTTTGATTCCAAACTTTGTGAATACCCTGTATATATATGGTTCTTCTCAAACTACATTAATTTACCCTAGTCTTGAGAGCGTTTTATGTAAGGAATGCAACAAGTAAACATAATGGTAAATATCTGTAAGAAACGTTATATTTCACGACAGAAAGCTTTGAACTGATTGTACCTGGTAACTTTTAGAGCGTCACTGTATATCGAGATTTTAGCTCACGGTTGTGGCATACTTTCCCAGTACACACGTTTAGTACTATTACATTCTAAGAGCTATTTAGTTATTTCAACCCAAATTGGGGGTGAAATAAGCTCCGACCTTTTCACCTTTTCGTTTACAAATATATTTTTTTTAAACCAAAAAGTATAAAATTTGTCGTTATCGAGAACGAAATACTTTAGTAACTCGTTACTTACATTACACACATTTTGGCTTCTTTTTATCACAACTAAACTAAACCTTTATAAACATGTAGAAGCATTTGTAAAAAAGTTGCATTTTACTAAGCTATTATTATTATTATTATTTCCGTTGAGACATCACGGTCCCACTGTAACCGGAAGGGTTAAATAGTTAAAATTACCTTTACATTTCTCAACTTTTGAGAAAAAGAAAGTAATTTTAAGTCTCCTTTTCCTCAAAAAACCAAAGTGGTGTAGTAACTAACTATAGTGAATGGGTCTGACTTAATTCGCACAAATTCGAGTTAAAATAACCAACTAATTTTTAAGAATGTAAATGTAATACGGTGCCACCCTATACGAAAGGATCATATTTACTGATATAATAAAGATAAATACTTAATATAAATATAAATAATAAAGGTTTCTGCAATCTTAGTTAAATTTGATATTGAAACACACAACATAATATAACACCAAAAGCAGCAACGTTTCGTACCCAATCTGTTGAGAATTCTTCAGGCAAAATTAGTATATTCTACTGCTATTTATAATCTAATTATTAAATTATTAAAAATAATTGAGCAAACTTAAAAAATATCACTTGATAAAAATTCTATTTTAAAATCAGAATATTTTATATAAAAGTTATTCATTTATCAAAGAATTACTAGTAAAATTTATCGTAAACTCTAAATTTTACGCATTAGGATTCTGATATAATTTATAGTATGTAAGCCTAAAATAGGATATGACATATTCCTTCTTAATTAGATTAGGCGTAGCTCTCAATAAAATAACCATTTCAGTATGTACAAAATTATGAGAGAAATAACATTTGAGATTTTAAAACATTATAAACATTTGGAATAATGTTAAATACTCTTCTTTTATATTATTCATAGGATTATTAGGAATTAATTCACCAATGAATATCACATTCAGCTTTGCTCGGTGGTCGGTCAAGAGGATCGGCTTCCTTCTGAGGGCGGGGCATAGGGCTCGGGAGGCGGGCCTGAGGGCGAAGTGTGATATGCGAATGGGGAGAATTCCCTCTGAATGATTTACCGAAATCTCGAACGATAAAGCGCTCTGAAAGAGAATGAAGATTTTAAGGCATAAGTCAGTAATTAAAATGTTTCCTATCAGCGAAACTACAGTAAATTACATTAAAGTTTGGCTAAGGATTACAACTAGACCCATTTCTCTTAAAAAGACATCAAAATCTAATCTAACCTAACCCAACCAAAACCATCCTAAACCGACCTAACTTAACTGTTATTAGATCAAATTGTTTCGATAATTTGGTCTCTTTCTCCACCGCCCCAACAACAAACTAGAATACACTCTTAAAATAGTAACATTAAGAGAACAGCCGACGCTACTGATCAAAGCGAGGAGGATTCTTATTTTAGGATTAACTTCTATAGGAGAAGAAATTAGAGAGAAGAATGACGAGGAAACGGTTATCATTGAAAAAACAGTCATGCACAAATTAATAATATTTTAACCCTTTGTGGCGCAGTGTGACTTTGCTGATTTTGTTCTGGTAACGCCAGACAATTTTATTAATTCTGGGAAAGACCTCTGTGCAGTAAAGGGTTAAGAGACGTTTGCTTAATCCTTTACTGCACAGAGGTCTTTCCCAGACTGAATAAAATCGTCTGGCGTTAGCCAGAACAAAATCAGTAAAGTCACACTGCCCGGCAAAGGGTTAAGGGCGGGAAATTCTCATAAAGGATGATCAGTGAACAGGTGTTAGAGGTCCAAAGTATTTTAGGTGCGGAAAATTCTTGTGATTGTATTTATGGACAGTTTGCTTCAGGGTGAAGTGGTGTTTTGCATCTATAGCCAGGTAAGGTTACTCTGAGGGTTGAAGGAAGACTCCACGTAACCGATATTTCTAGCATCACGCATCAAAATTCTTGAAAAGTTGCTGTGGTAAAACAAACCTACTAGTCTTGTGGTTGCGGGTTCGATGTGCTCTTTGTTGTTGTTGTTGCTGTTGTTGTTGTTGGCGTTGTTTTTGCACGTCTCCTTCAGCTAAGCTTCCGTAGTCGTCTGTTTCGGACAAATCTGTTCGTGGGTAGTCATCCGGACCCGCAGAACGCCGATTTCCCTGTGTATCAAGTGAAGATAAGATGGAACCACTTTAGTTTCGTAAAAAACAATACTGAAATACACGTCTTTATCATATCTGTCAGTGTTTAAAAATACATTCTAACAAAGATAGATTTAATTCTAGTGAGATTTCTATACGACACTTATTTACGTAGGTATGGAACCTGTTTATCAAACGAAGACAATTAAAAAGTTATAATCAGTTGAAAACTGATACTGGATCACACTCAGATGAGGATTGAAGCACTTGAAAAGGTTTAAGACAGGACTTCTTAGTATGCGTGAAGAAATGACAGATAAGAAATAACTAAATCAGAGTATGTTTTAAAGAGATCACATATATATGTAGGTTGTTTCTATAGCATATGAAAAAAGTAACAATCAGGAAGCTCATTTTCCCACGATGTCGGGGTGAGTGTGCCCCAAGGGTCACTTTTAGCCCGAGCATTAACAGGGTAAGCGGCCAATTCAACCCAACCCAAGAGCAAGCGGGTAGGAGCGAACCAGAGCCTCACCGCTCAGATTCCACCACCGTAACCACTGAGCTACTGGGTGCCAAATAGTTTTGTCAGTGTTACAAATGATGACAGAAAAAAACCTTCGAATGCCTACAATATTTGGGGCATCCACATCGTGCAAAGACGGTGGCTGGTAGACTATCGCTGAAAATCCCTTTTGGTGTTGTGGGCACTTCTGGGCATGAGGATGAGTCACTTCATTTTCGTGGGTATGGTTAAGAGGAGAAGTAGGAGCTGGTGGAGGGGGGCTCGAGCTCCGTATTTGAAATGTGGCACTGGCGTATTGATAAGCATCGTCTTCGCTGTAGTCTCCTATTACGATAAAAAGAAAAGTATTTATAACCACAACTATCTTATAATGCCTGAAAACAACTAAATATGATGCTCTGAAACAAATATGGTAGAATGACGTCACATTACCGTCCAGAAAGCGACGTCTTTTTTAACCCCATACTGTCGTCATGATAATGTGAACTTTAGTACTCAATATGCCGTTTATATTACTGTCACTTTTCAGACGGTAATGTTACTCCACAGAATGTACTGGCAAATTGTTGCGATGAGGCCGTGAATTTCAATAGTAACGTTAAGTGACACCGTGTCTGGAAAGTAGTTGGATGGGAGACCGTCCCATGAGTCCGGATGATGTAGCGACCCTTAGAGGATTCGGGTGGGACCCGCTAAGCTGTAGGTTCCCCGCTGTCATATGACCCCGAGATGTTGCGGTGGTGGTTAAACCTATTAAAAGATCTCTAAAAGTGGCTCTATCACTGAATATAAATATGCAGTGGTGCCATTCAACCCGCCAGAGTAGCCTGATAGTATAGAGTGCCTGGCTGTTAATTTGAAAGTCCTCAGTACAAGTCTCGGGTCCGACTTCAGATTTCGATTAAGGGGTTAAAGAATCCCAATTACTGATAATGATAAGCTTTATTGACAGGATTAAAGTACAATACTTATTTGCAAAGATATGCGAGAATTTTAGCTAAAATCAGCTATTAGAAGTATATTTTGGGGCACCAACACACGCCCTACAAATCTATAGGGTGTCCACAATGTTCTGTTACCCCTATGTTTTTTTTCGCACAGTACATTATTTGTAGATGAAAACGTTGTAAAACAGAGATATCACACAAGAGAGGAACTGAAACAAGCAGTCAATGATGCTTTTCGACTAATCACTCCAGCCACGTTATAAGAAAGATGTCACACCGAACATTTCGACGGATTATTTATTCTCTGCCATGAGAATGATGGTGCTCTGTACATGTGTACATCCAAAGGATCGAACATGTCGTAAGCCTGCTCATTCGTGAACACATAAATACAAAGTAAGGTAATACCCATGTTTCATATCCCCCCCAAGGAAGTGAGGGGTAGGAACCCGAGCCTGGGTTACCTTGGCCCCGAGTCAATTAAAGGGGATGTGGCCGGCCCGCCGCTTCGTCGTGACGTAAGATATAGAAAAGACAGCCGCCCAGCTCTAGACAGCGATGGGACTCGAACCCACGACTCAGATGAGTCTCAGCACTGCCGGGCGGCGCTCTAACCGATCGAGCCACGAGACGCTCTGAATACATAAATAAATGACAGGTAACCGTAATCATTATTTCACATATTTCAGTTGTTGATCAGTGTACTGAGGCAAAAAACATGGAAGGTAACAGGACATTGTGGACACCCTGTACCTCGTTTTGACATCGTAGACTTCTTTTTTGAAAAAAGAAGAGAATCGCTAGAAATAAGATGCAATTTTTTTAATTTAAAACAAAATTAAGATTTCTTTTACTCATTTAAATACGTCATAAGAAGTAACCTGCACTATCCCTTGCTTCAGAAGGGGGTGGGGCTTGGGGAGTGGACGGGATCATTCTTCTTATGGGGGAGTAAACCTGATGCCCTTCCATTAACTCTTCTTTCGACAATCCGCAGGGACTTTGTTTGTGGGGCTCCTTTTTCAGGGAGTTCCTTTGCGGGCCTTTCAAAATGAAAAAAAAGTTTACTAAATGTTAGTTCAAACGAGAGAGAATGTTAAAATTTGCATACTTCCACAACCGCTGCGATATAGTAACCAATTTCATGGATGAGGAAGGACTGTTTTCGATGTAATGAATAAATTAAAGTAAGTCTTGTGAGCCCTTGATTCTTTAGAAGCACGTGAAGAAGTTAACTACTTTCGGAAACACATCTTTTATAACTTAAACAACAAAGGTGTTTTGTTATCGAAACGAAAACGTACATTGTACTGCTCTACACGTGACTATAACGAGACTATAACAATGCTTTATAGTAACATTATAACATTCTATTCTGAGGAATACCGTGATATGAAATACTTTATTTAATAACGCTGATAATAGGGAAATGTTAAAATAGTGTTCTATATGAGTAACACCACTAAATTCATAACATTCGTGACACTTCGCTTTGAGGACTTACACTCATTTTATCGTGGAGGGACTTCATCTACAACGCTCGTTAACTTTCATTTAAGCTCACTTAACCTAACCTAACATGATGTCGCGTAACCTAACCTAATATAGCTTACAAAAATGAATATTTTAGAGATTGGATACATGAAAAAGCCTTTCATCCCTCAGCAAACTATGACTATATTCGGCTCAAGATAAATATCATTTTACGAGTGTATGTTTTGTTAACCGGAACGAAACTTACGTTTTCTGACGCAGATGCAGATCGTAACCAGAATGAGAACGAAGGCCGAAAAAGATATAACGACCGGAACGAGGATTCTGGGGTCTCTCCACGCAAATGCGTGGAACATACCCGCGCTATCGGCAGCGCTTCTACCCCAAGAGTCCTCACTAATGGAGGTGGCACCGTATCCTGTTGAACAAATGATTGTAGTTAAAAGGTTATGATGTTGATAATGATGATGATCTACAGATCTACAGAAGCTAAGGCTAACAAAGACCCTAAGATCCACTCTAAGGCTAGCCCGAGAGAAAGGAAAGAGTAGGGGGTTAAGAGAAGAGAGGAGAATAAGGGGTTAAGTAAGGAGCAACACCTATCATTCGTGGGTTAACATTCATTCAGAAAAAGAGGAAAAAAGTCTCACCATCATCATCCGCCGGCCACTGCCGACAAGTCAGAAAAATAGTCGGAGAAAATAGGAGAGGGGTGAAAGATGAAAAGAAGTAAATAAGAACGCTTACAAACCATGCAAACACAGTCTTAACTCACTGTCATACCATGCAAACTACAAACATGCAAGTAAAGAGTTACAGACATGCAAAGAAAGGAGATAAGGGAAAAAAAAAAAAAAAAAAAAAGTAGGTACAGTTAAACAAAAAGTGGGTTAGTTTACGCTACGAGCTACATCTACATTCGTGTTAGTCTAATTTTTTTTTTTTTTTTTTTTTTTTTGCTGGCATCACACGCTGGCATGTCACAAACTGGCATTCATCGTCAACAGACTCATCCTCGAGCACCACCACCAGAGCTCCTGTTGTTAACTTTCTTTTTTTAATTTTAAACAACGTTAACACTTTTAAAATGTCTGTCAAGACGGTTCTTAAACATATTAACGCTGGTAGAATGAACGACTGACGCGGGAAGATTATTCCATTTATCAATTACTTTAAACGTAAAGAAGTTTTTAGCGATATTAGTAATGAAACGTCTGCCACGCAACTTAAATCCGTTATTGCGAGTATTACTATTATCGAAAGTGAACAGTTTGTCAAAATTTACGTTATCGATGTTATTAACGATTTTGAAAACTTCAATAAGCTCCCCCTTAATCTTCTAGTAGCGAGTGAATACAAGTCTAACTCTTTAATCCTATCTTCATAAGGCTTATTGCGCAATGACGGAATAAGTTTCGTGGCACGACGCTGAACCCTTTCTAACCTATCAATATCCTCACGCAAGTACGGGCACCAAAACTGAACGGCATATTCTAAATGAGGCCTGACTAGGGACTTGTAGAGGGGCAATATAATATCCTTCGATTTAAATTCGAAATTACGCGCTATGAAGCCTAACATCCTATTCGCTTTTGCGCAAGACTCCAGACACTGGTTCCTAACCTTTAAATCCTTAGATACGCGTACGCCTAAATCTACTTCCTCGTCAACGCTCGCTAACTCCCTATCATCCATCGTGTACGCGTAATTATTGTTGCGAGAACCTATATGCAAAACTTTACATTTGTCTACGTTAAATTGCATCTGCCACTTATCTGTCCACTCCATAATCCTATCTACATCGTCTTGAATCCTATTTCTATCGTCCTCGTTAACAACCTTACCGCCTATTTTAGTATCGTCCGCGAATTTTGAAACGTTACTAGTCAATCCTACATCTATGTCGTTAATGTAGATGATGATGATCTACAGATCTACAGAAGCTAAGGCTAACAAAGACCCTAAGATCCACTCCAAGGCTAGCCCGAGAGAAAGGAAAGAGTAGGGGGTTAAGAGAAGAGAGGAGAATAAGGGGTTAAGTAAGGAGCAACACCTATCATTCGTGGGTTAACATTCATTCAGAAAAAGAGGGAAAAAGTCTCACCATCATCATCCGCCGGCCACTGCCGACAAGTCAGAAAAATAGTCGGAGAATATAGGAGAGGGGTGAAAAATGAAAAGTAGTAAAATAAGAACGCTTACAAACCATGCAAACACAGTCTTAACTCACTGTCATACCATGCAAACTACAAACATGCAAGGAAAGAGTTACAGACATGCAAGTAAGGAGATAAGAAAAAAAAAAAAGTTGGTAAAGTTAAACAAAAAGTGGGTTAGTTTACGCTACAAGCTACATCTACATTCGTGTTAGTCTAATTTTTTTTTTTTTTTCTAATTATTATAATTTTTTTTTTTTTTTTTTTTTTTTTTTAAATAATTTCATTGCTGCCATCACACGCTGGCATGTCACAAGCTGGCATCCATCGTCAACAGACTCATCCTCGAGCACCACCACCAGAGCTCCTGTTAACTTTCTTTTTTAATTTTAAACAACGCTAATACTTTTAAAATGTCTGTCAAGACGGTTCTTAAACATATTAACGCTGGTAGAATGAACGACTGACGCGGAAAGATTATTCCATTTATCAATTACTTTAAACGTAAAGAAGTTTTTAGCGATATTAGTAATGAAACGTCTGCCACGCAACTTAAATCCGTTATTGCGAGTATTACTATTATCGAAAGTGAACAATTTGTCAAAATTTACGTTATCGATGTTATTAACGATTTTGAAAACTTCAATAAGCTCCCCCCTTAATCTCCTAGTTTCGAGTGAATCCAAGTCTAACTCTTTAATCCTATCTTCATAAGGCTTATTGCGCAAAGACGGAATAAGTTTCGTGGCACGACGCTGAACCCTTTCTAACCTATCAATATCCTCACGCAAGTACGGGCACCAAAACTGAACGGCATATTCTAAATGAGGCCTGACTAGGGACTTGTAGAGGGGCAATATAATATCCTTCGATTTAAATTCGAAATTACGCGCTATGAAGCCTAACATCCTATTAGCTTTTGCGCAAGACTCCAGGCACTGGTTCCTAACCTTTAAATCTTTAGTTACGCGTACGCCTAAATCTACTTCCTCGTCAACGCTCGCTAACTCCTTATCATCCATCGTGTACGCGTAATTATTGTTGCGATGATGATGATGATGATAAAATAATAAATAATAATAATAATAATAATTATTATTATTTAAACATTAAATGACGATAACTTATAAAATTTAAAAATAGTCATTTTACATTTACATTAAACTATAAGCGCCCGGTAGCTCAGTGGTTACGGTGGCGGACTCTGAGCGGTGAGGTTCTGGTTCGTTCCCGGCTTCTGGCTCCTGGGTTGGGTTGGCCGCTTACCCTGTTAATGCCCGGGTTAAGGTGACCCCTTCGGCACACTCAACCCTACGTGGTGGGGAAATGAACTTCTTTCTTGGATGTTACTTTTTTACATTAACTTATCCCTTCAGATCTTCAGATAAGGCAATGCTAATCATAATTTAACAGCTTAAATGCATTTGTAAAATGTAAAACTTTTCAAATATTGGTTTAATAACTTGGTAAAATTCTTACCAATTCCAGACGGAGGAGTAACTATATGGTATTCTGCTTGAGTGAGTCCTGCCGCGTTAAATGCTTTAACTCTTAAGTCGTATTTCACTCCTGCAGCTAGGCCAGAAACCGCAAAAGTTCGGGCTGGGAGTATTTCACTCCCAACTGAAAGGAAAATATTTGTTACAAAGCAAATTGTGAATTGGTAAAATGGATTTTTTCTTATTTTTATGCGAACGATCTCTTCCTTTTCATTGGTTTATTTCTTACCAGTTGTCCATGCGGATGTTCCGGTACGTCGGTACTCTATATGAAAATGGGTGATGGGGCACCCCCCTGATTCCCACTGAGTAAGGTAGAGTGTGGCTTGCGAACTATTTGTGGTAACAAATTGAAAAGAAGGTGGAGCTTCTGGGGACCGCCCTTTTGTGGTTGCCTCCACTTCCTTGGAAGCATCGCTTGTTCCTTTAATAGAAAATATATTATTAATATTAATAAAACCCACGCTGCCTGGTTTTCAAACTTACTCGTACAACATAATTAAATACCGATTTTGTATGCCACTATTGCACTATAATACCGAAATAAATGAATCTTTCGAGTTTCAAAGCTATAGAGAATTTAGATTATTCTGATATAACCATTATTTTATATATATATATATATATATATATATATATATATAATTTTTTTTTCAAACGATGCAGTATTGGACCTTGGGTGCAAAAATACTTTCCTTCCTCTGGTTGGTCAGCGTTTGGAAGAAATGAAACAAGGTTCCTGATTGGCTAATTCATAATCTCTAATTCAAGTTCCGAAGAACCTATACCCATCTGGTCAACGAGGCACAATGAAAAACTTGCTTAACCTAACTTAACCTAAGCCTAACCGAACCTAACCTAACAATCTAACTCACAACGGCTTGTCGATTTTATGTCACGCCGATCAGATATCCGAGCACACATTGGTGACAGATATACAGGCCCCGCCTCCACAGCGGAGACATCTGTGAAAGCGACAAACATTTTCGGATGTTCCATTACTATCTCATTAGAAAATATATACACTGCATAACCAAGCTCTGGTTCAGACGTGGTAAATGAACTTGATATAAGTTTCAACCGAAGGAATAACAGCCGCTCATAATGTTTTACGAGTTTACCAAGAAGCCCAAATGAAATTTTAGAAGACACTTACCAATTCTATTTGTGGTAGTTAAAAAGAACTGATACTTGGTGCCACATTCCAAGCCGTTTATAGTGTTGGAGAAATGATTTCCTTGAATGATGACTTCTTTCGTTTCGCCTTCAAATTTCCTGAAATTTAATTTTCATTACTGTAAATGGATTTTTTTTTTGTGTGATATATCAAATGCCAGATGTCAGATGACACTTCTTAAGATTCAGTTTAATTCTTGTTCATTCATCTCTCCTTTACCAATAAATACCCTATAAAGAATAGGGGTAGGTAGGCAGAGAGTATGCCAATGGTCAAATTAATTAATTAAATCCTTACACACCTGAAGAATAGGTTGGACCTCCTGATGGGGACTCCCCCATCGTCGTCAACACTCCACTGCAGGCGAATTGACGACGACGTTGTTTCCGTCACGTGAAGGAATGGTCGAGACGGAGGCACTGACGGTAAGGGATGCGTTCATTTTTAGTAAATGGGAACAATTAGAAATTAGAACAGCTGTTTATTTAGATGCACACACACACACACACACACACACACACACAAAAGTTTGGTTATTCTACAAAATAGCGACATATAGCGATACTTTAAAATACTTTCCTCATTCCTTCCATGAAGATTTGTTCCGAAATTGATCTCGTGTTTACTTATCATAATTCACTTGCTATTTTCATTTATTTATTTAGTAAAAATATAAATATTTTAACTTTCTATTTTTTCATTAATTTAACGAATGTAACATCCAAAAAGTTCATTTTCCGACTACGTTGGGGCGAGTGTGCCCCTAGGTAAGTGGCCGGCTTAAACCACCCGATACTAACGGCTGGGAGCAAACCGTTCTGAGTTCGCCACCGTAACCACTGAGGGCGAAATTAAGCGACATTAGGTACGGGTAGTAGTTGGATGGTAGACCGTTTCCCGCGTCCAGATTATGTCGCGATCCGTGATTCGGATCCCAAGTAAAACTGTAGGTCCCCTCCGTCACGTAACTTTAGATGTTGCGGAGGTGATTAAAGAACCCCATCATTACATTAAATTGTAACCACTGAGCCTTCGGGCGCCAAATTAAAAGAATGTATAAAAAGGTAAAAGATTTACCGAGTATTTTTAAGCTGTAAAGAACTGTATCACTGCCATGAATGTTGGTGGCTGTGCAAGTGTAAATGCCAGAGTCACTCTTCTGGGTGTCAACGATGCGTAGAGTGCCATCAGGAAGGATGGAGAACCTTTTAAAAATGAACACTTAAGTTATTAAAGGTGTTTTATGCGGGTAATAAGGTCCGTTTTGACAACATATTTGTTTGCAAAACCCATTTCAGAGGTTTTAAACCTACATTGCAAACGGACAAATCAAAACTAGGAATAAAAGCTTTAAGTTTAAATATTAAAGTAAGAATACTTCTCACTTGGCACCTTTTCCATTCATTTCGAAAGTGGGAATGCTTCAGATAGGAACTCGATAAAAATAAAGTTTTCAGAAATAGGTAAGGGTATAAAAGAGAGAAGATTCAGACGCAGTTACATGCCTATGGGGCATTTTATATGTGGAATCTAACTTAAAATGTGGGAATCCTACAGTAAATTGCAATAGATCGATCTGAGAATTGCTTCCTCTGATATTCTCACTTTCATATTTCTTATTCTTGGACCAAGACTTGCTCGAGGCTGGGGACAAACCATTAAATAAAACATAATTTATTTTCAAATAAGAATACTAAAGAACATCAAGAAAGATAATACACAAGCAAAAATTTAATATTAGTTGCGGAAAATCTATACTAGTTTCACTAAATAACGTTCTATTATCAAGTAAATGAGCTAACTGTCATACTGCTGAAAAACGTGGTTAAACCAAATAAACGTTGAAGGAAACAATTCTTCACAAATAAAAACAATTATAAACATAAAAATTAATTAAAAACAAAGTAATTATTAATAAAAAAACAAGTACACAAAAAGTACCTGTTTTTGTTTCTGTTAATTGTTGCGCCTCGATGGAACCACGTGACTTCAGGTTCAGGGTTACCAACCACACGGCAGGGAAACCGTACGTCATCTTTCCATCCAACTGTAAAGTTACCCCCTACTGACCATATTCCCGCGCCGACTGTAACATTGAATTAAATTACAGATTATTAATATTGTAATTACAGTATAATTATAGTATTATTAATACTGCGAATCGTCGCACTCTGAATGGTCGCACATCCGCTTCTTCGCAGTAACCCCCTCTACATATGACCCCCGAATCAACGTAATCACCTCCTTATTAATGCACTGGCAATGAGATTTTGGATGCTCATCGCACGTCTGCAGTATGATAACAGCTTGGCGTTCCATGCGATGCCTGACTCGACCTCTTCCGCCTTTCTCTGGGCCCCAGAGAAAGGGGAAGCCGTTGAACGTGTAGTGCGTGACTGTTCGCTACCTAGAGAGGTGCATCATTAAGCAATGCTTTCCATCCTTTTCCATTCATTAATTTTGACCTCAATACTCGTCATCTGTATTGTTGGTATGGTCGATGATGTAACTCCTAAAAAAGGTGGTCATACGAAAGGTGTAAAATTTAATTATGCCACTGGTACGAAAAAGAAGGAAGTCGTGGACAAGATCCGTAAAGGTGCCTCCATCGCGTCTTTGCAAGCAAACTACGGCGTGGTCAGGCGTACTCTTTACGACTTGAAGCGAGATGCCGACAAGATTGATCAGGAATTTTCCATCCTTCAGAAACCTAAAGATTGTAAATATGTACAACACGATTGTTTTGAAAAGGTTGAGGCTGACTTAAATCAATGGATGCAAGCGCGACAGCGTCATGGGGTTCCCATGACTTATGCTATTAACTCGCAGAAGGCAAGGGAAATTTATGACGTCTTGCCATCAAACTCTGACAATTCTAAACCTCCTTTTGTTGTTTCTGATGGTTGAATAAATCGCTTCATGCGTCATACGAGTTCGATGCAGGGCGAAGGTGGAAGTGGTGATTGGGTGGCCGCAGACAATTTAAAATCCAAGATTGAAAAGCTTCTTGAAGACTATTCGCCGAAACAAATCTTTAATGTTGATGAGACTGGACGTTTTTGGACGTTACTGCCGAAAAAGTCCATTCTCATAAAAGAGGAGGAAAAGGGGAGTGGCTTTAAGAGCTTGAAAAATCTGCGAGGAGGAGGATGCTGAGTCCGATGACATTCAGGAGCAGCTGGCAGAGCATGGGGCTGAGGAGCTCGCTATGTTCGTATTAAATGATCCTCATCCAGAGGAGACCAAGGAAGAGTTTATAGCCAAGACTGATCCTGTTGTCATTGGTAAAGACAGTGCCAAAAAGATCACGACTGGCCTGATGGAAATAATCAACATGATCGAGAATGAAGATCATGACACGAAGCATTCTACTGAAACTGTACAAACGTTGCATAATCTTTATGCAAAACATTCCAGGGTTTACTACCAAAATCGTGATCCAAAGATCCTTCAAGAAGGAGTAAGCTTTGGTATCACGTGCCTTCGTACAGTTTCAGTAGGTTTAGTTTAGTCTTGAAGGTAGCAAGAAATTAAATTAATTTAATGTTAAGTTTTGGTGTTAAATTTAGATGTTAAGCATTTGACCATGATATCCGTTCTTGGTCATGGCATTCAATGATTAAATCCAGGAGGAAGACACCATGTGTTTAGAGTAACATAACTTTATAAGGCAATATCCTTTCAGTCGTAAAGATGAACCAAACCGCGTTTTACCATGCATTACATACAATCTCGTCCACAATTATGCGCACCTTAATTAATGTAGATGTCAACTGTTAAGGTAAGTACACTGTACAATATTTTATATTATATTGGGCCTCCGCATAATCCCACTTTTCGCTTCGTCGTACACCTCGACCGACCCATTAGTGCGACGATTCGCGAGTTGTCTGTACATTATTATATGAAGGTCTAATAAACCCTGTTTTTTAGTAGTACGAGTAGGTAATAATTGTTTCACGGAATTTCTTATACGGAATGGGGTGGGGGGTCGTGAAACACTCTCGCGTATCACCCGAGCCCGGACAGTTACAGAGGAGTGGTGATGATGCGAGTCGATCCCGGGACTTTCTCACTGCGAGTCCAATACCTCACCGAAATTAAATAATAGGTGGATTACATAATGTGGGATATTTCTGAGATTTAATCCGAGATTAAATTATTTCAATTATAGTTTATTTTTTATACAAAATGGGAGTAATGTATTCGGATAATCCTTTGGATGAAACAATTTAACGAAAAAGTGCCATAGAGTGCCAGCTTGGTATAACAGAACAACATAGCTAAAACACAGATCTTATTGCAGAGGTTCTCAACCTTTTTCTGGCTCAAGGCACCCCAATGCCATTTGTTCTTTTTTCGCGGCATCCCAGAAGATTTACGTCTTGCACTGATCAACATCCATTTCCCCTCTTCCCCCAAAACTACGTGACTTCAAACTGAGCCCATAAAATTTCTGGATGGACGTAATAAATCACGATTATTTCATTTGAAATTTTCTCGTCTTCGGTAACTTTCTAAGTATTTGCGCTCGGCATCTTCGTGAAATCTCGAGGCACTCTTAAGAGGCACCCGCGGCACCCTCGGTTGTGAGACACTGTTTGATTATCCAACAGATAGAAACTATATTTTAATTATTTCTATTCGGAAGGTTTGTTAGATAAAAGTCACTACGTAGGGGCGAGTGGTGCGCCACAAGCCTTTAGCCCGAGCATAAACGGGGTAAGCGGTCAACTATACCCAACCCAGGAGCCAGCAGCTGGGATCGAACCAGAGCCTCACCACTCAGTGTCTGCCACCCTAACCACTGAGGTACCGGGCGCCTATAAATGACGAACTTATCTTAATATTCAGTTTCTTTGGCAAAGACATACTAAAAGTTAAGCTAAACATCTTTTACAAATGGTTTTCAATGGATCGATCATTTTTTTTTATATATTTCAGTTATGAAATGAAGTAAGAGAGAAAAATCAAATTGTCATACCAGCTCTTGAAGGGGAAATTTTAACAAGAGTTCTCCTACTCTTCGGTCCCTTTCCCACACTCGTGGAAGCAGTTACCCACACCTAGAATGAAAAACAACAGATGTCTTACAAGTCCAGTCGTGTGTGTGTGTGTGTGTGTGTGTGTGTGTGTGTGTGTGTGTGTGTATATATATATATATATGGGTGTCCCGTAAGTCTGGACCCATAGGGAAAAATAATAAAATTACAAAATAGTCCAAAAATTTATTACATAATCTGTTCAAAGTGTCCGCCGTTGTGTCGCACACATAGTTGAAGACGCAATCTCCACTGCGACAGCACTTTCTGAATCACAGTCGCAGAAATTTCTTGACACGCCTCCACAATGCGTGCTTTAAGGTGGAAAATGTTCTGAAGCTTGACCTCGTACACTTTGGCTTTCAAGTGGCCCCACAAATAAAAATCATAATAAAAAATAATAAAAAAATAATAATAATAAAATAATAATAATAACAATAAAAAAATATATTATAAATCCCTATGGGTCCAGACTTACGGGACACCCTGTATATATATATATATATATATATATATATATATATACTGTGTGTGTGTATATATATATATATATATATATACATAATACACATATATACACTGTGTGTGTGTATATATGTATATATACACAAAAAAGCAATGTATCTCAGAAACGAAGCGATTGCGGATTTATGTTCAGAGGAACTTTTTTCTTCACTTTGACGTCCTGAATATGTATATTAATTTATGAAGCATAATTTGATAACACTTTGTGTTATATCATATATATATATATATATATATATATATAAAATAAATGCCATTTTTACATTTTTTAAAATTTTATTCTAAAAGTCAATAAATAATAAATTTATTGAATCAATAAATGGAAATGGAAAAGGAACACGATTTTAAATATATTCATTCAATTAATTTGTTACTATTTATTGGATTTATAATAAAATCAAGTTGTTTTTTTTACGTCACAGCCACGTACAGTATGGTGCTCATAAGTATTCATACAGAGAAATATTTCAGTTATTGTCTCTTTATCTTTTGTACCATTGTATAGAATAGTGATGAAAAGTTTAACGTTCATTTGGAAAACTTTAACAAATATAAAAATTAGTTTAACTCCAACATATAATGTAAAACATTAACGAATTTGAGGAAAATAAAAAAAAAAAAATGTTAAAACGCAAAAGTTTTCGTACATTCACTTATAAAATTATTTAGTAATTTCTGTAGCTACCTTTTGCTTGAATAACTTCAATGATTCCTTTTAGGTATTTTTCTACGAGGTTTCAGCATCTCGCAGTAGAAATTTTATCCCATTCTTCTAAAGAAAATTGTCGCAATTCATTCAGATTCGAAGGGTTTCTCTCGCGGACGACAGCCCTTTTCGAATCAAACCATAAGTTCTCGATTAAATTGAGATCTGAGTTTTGACTGGACCACTCGAGAAGTTTGAAATTTTTTTGTTGAAGCTATTTCATGATGGTCTTACTTTTAGGTTTGGAATCATTATCTCGTTGCAGTACTCAATTGCGACCCATTCGCAACTCCTGAACTAAAGGCAAAATTTCTTAATATTTCTTCGAATTTAAGATTCCACTGATAAGAAGAAGATTTCCTGGACGAGAAGCACTAAAGCATCCTCAAAGAAGCAAACTACCATCACCATATTTAACCGAAGGAAGGATTTTTTTTTTCCTCGAATGGAGTATTTGATTTTCATAAAACATACCGTTGCTCGTTGTTCCCGAATAATTCAGTTTGTTCTCATCTGTACAGACAACTTCCTTGCATAATGCAAATCCATCATTTTGATGATCGTTGGCGTACTTTAAACGAGTTTCTTTGTGCGTTTTTCGTAGCACAGGTTTTCTTCGTGCAACTCTTTCATGCAGACCAGAGCGATGGACATCGACCTTAGACAGTCTTACTCTTTCGCAAATATCACCCGCAGTTACTCGTGAATTCGCAGCAGCCATTCTCTCAATCCGTCTAACTGTACGTTCTGAAATTTTGCAAGGTCGTCCACACCTTGGTAGAGTTTTGATTGTTCCAAACCCTCTCCATTTCTTCGTAACTGCAGCAGCCGTTGTAAATGGAATTCGAAGTTCTGCTGCTATCTTCCTATAACTCTTTCCAGACTCGTATGCAGCAATAACAGATCTCTTAAGATCTGTAGACAGCCCTTTACCACGACGACCACATCCCCATTGCTTACTAAGTGCTCGTATAGTCATTCGTCTTCCATGAAGATTTAAAGAGAATATTCTAGAATTCAGAATTACCAACAGTCTCTAATCAATAAACAGCCAACTACTGATAAAAATTTTAAATTTTTCAAACCCAAGGTGGGCACACAAATTATTAAATTATTTTGTAAATAAATGTACGAAAACTTTTGCATTTTAGCTTTTTTATTTTCTTCAAATTTTTTATATTTTACATTATATGTTGGAGTCAAACTATTTTCCAAACGAACGGTAAACTTTTTATAACTATCCCATCCATGCATGGTACAAAAGAAAAGGACGAATACAACCGAAATATTTCTCCGTACGTAGCTATGTCGTAACTAGTTGCTCTGTAATCGCTACCTTTCTGAGTAACTGTAAAGGTAACTAGTCACATTTTCCGCCCGAGTAATTGTAACTGTAACTAGTTACAAAAAATCATGAATATTTGTAACTTTTACCAGTTGCAGTTACAGTCTGTGAGGGCAAAAAGTTAGTAGCTACTTTTTTCACAAGCCTTCCTCGATCTACATATTGTGCGCACTGTGCAAGTTTATTGACAACCTATATCTAATGTTAATATAATAAAATCATCTTTTGTTCATTACATCGCAATCAATTTGAAACAAATGAACAATCTTGGCAAGTATCACTTGTCACGGAAAGTATTTTTATCACGATCAGATGCTCGCTAAAACAAGGAAAAATGGCGAAAGTAACTTTTGAATTAATTAGTAACTACTGTAGTTACTTTCATGAGACAATAACTTGTAACTGAAGCTAGTTACTTATTTGAGACAATATCTAGTAACTGTCAGAACACTATATACTGTGTGTGTGTGTGTGTGGTGTGTGTGTGTGTGTGTGTGTGTGTGTGTGTGTGTGTGTGTGTAAGGAAAAGAGATAAATTAATGATGCCTCTAGGAAATAAAAATTTCTAGGATGGAAAGAATTTTTTCTGAGAAACAGCTTCAGTTTTCACAACATTAATATATTAATTGAATAGAATGAAAAATACATAATAATTTTATTACAAACACTGATAAGAAATTAAAATCTTTCATACAAAATGAATGCCCCGTGGCACTTTCCTCATTTTGTTCCGGTGAACGCCAGACGATTTTATTTACCCTAGGCTAGGATAAGACCTTTGAGCAATCAAGAGTTAATAAAAATATTTTTAATTCGTATGGCACTGATCTCGTCTGAATGCGTGTGGCACTAATTCCTTTCATCCGTTATGAATTACAACGGACTGTGACTCTTATAAAAGACGATATATCTCAATTTCTCAATTCATTTTGGTTAGTTGCTCGTCAAACAGAAAAAACAAGACAGGAAGATTTGAGAACCATGGTAATCACAAACAGCGGGATCGGCACTGTTCCCCACTTCACCATTATTTAATATTTCTTAATAATTTCCTATTTCGAACAAGGAGTATTTCTACTCTACTCTTCACTTAGTTCATAATTGCAAAGCCTGATATATTCACGCGGTGAAAACTGGAAGTAGAGCGGAAAATGAAAGTGTTTATTTATTAAGAAAAGGAAACTGGCCAGAAGTAATGGACAAATGATGGCACGCGCGTAAAAACGTGATTTAGGAATATTTATATATAATATACGAAATATTACGGAATGATCACGCAGTATTTTGCACAATGCAAAATTTACATCACCAATATTCGAACTCCGGACCGCATGATTAGAAGTTGCGGGCGATGCCACTGAGCTACGACAGGATAAAAGTTAATATAGCCTGGCGAGTATTTCATTGCTCCAGGAAACATTTAAGCCTTTCGTGCCCAGAGGCGCTTTATGTATAAACCGTCCCGCATTCGAGTTTTATATATACACATGGCCAGCATTACCTCGTAAGTTGTAGCTGTGAGGTCGTGCAAAGAGAGATGAGTTTGAGGGGCTTCGATATACCTCGAAACAACGCGCGTTCGAGACGCTTTTGGATTCCAGTAAACCGTGTAACCGACGAGATGCCCATTTGGTCTTAGTGGTGCTGACCACGACACAGTAGCCGCCATGGCACCTGATGGCACTGCTTTGATGAGTTGGGGAGCTTCAGGCACTGAAAAATAAGAAATAATAATAATATATTATATATAAATATATATATATATATGATGAATTTCACAATTAAACACGTGAAATGAATAAATTGTGCAAACCCACAAGGAAAAAGAAAAATTATTCCAAGGCCTTTCGTGTATTCAGAAGTACACCTCGTCAGGGAATCATTTTTCTTGGAATTTTTTTTCCTTGTGGGTTTGCATCATATAGTATATATACACACACACATCAGTCATAAATGCTCAAGTAACCCCAATGGGTCATAAATGTTAGATTTTCAAGTTATTTATCACTACACTTGAGTTAAGGTAGGGGAAGGGCTCCATTAAAAAGTTCAGAGAAAGCACTTTTTTACCGCATACAATGATTATTTTTTCGAACTTACAAACTCGGAGTTAACGGGTGAAATAGGTGGCTTACTATTGGCGCTCTTTGGGGATATTATATATATATATATATATATATATATATATATATATATATATATATATATGAGAGAGAGAGAGAGAGAGAGAATGTAGTACGCGAAGCTGCATAAAATCCTCATTCGTTTTGGACACTTATTTACTTAGTCATTCATTTTTGACTGATTGATTGATTGATTGATCGTTTGATTGATCGTTTGATTGATTGCTGTGAATGAAACAGCAAAAGAGAGTTTACTGTACAGCTTACACTACTCGACAATCATTGAATATTAAACTCACTTATGATATATATCAAAATTTATTTTGGATACCGGGACCTTGTCAAATTCGCGTTACGAATGAACAAATGAACAAATAATATATATATATATATATATATATATATATATATATATATATATATATATATATATATATATATATATATAATATATATATCCCGCAAGGGGGTTCTAAGCTCTCGTGCTCTTGAGTGCTCTTTGTGCTCGTTTGTACGTGCTTGTTCCTGGAGGTTTCACGTGCGCCCTCCCGGCCCTAGCATCAAGGATGATGGGGCTCGACCCTGCAGTCCTTGTCATCCTTGGTCTTTTTCCACTTCGACTGTCCCCTCCACCCTTTCTTTTTCTCTGTCTTTCCGCCTCACTTTTCTTTGTTTTTCCGCTGAGATATGCCCTTTTAAATAGAGGCGAATCGGTTCTTCCCGAACTTTAAAAAAAAATATATAATATATATATATATCCCGCAAGGGGGTTCTAAGCTCGTGCTCTTGAGTGCTCTTTGTGCTCGTTTGTACGTGCTTGTTCGTGGAGGTTTCACGTGCGCCCTCCCGGCGTAAAAAAAACGCTTCTGGAAGGTTCTAGAAAGTTCTGCGCCTGCGGCCTATATAAGCGGCGTAATTATTTGTTGTAAATAAAATTCACTTTCGATTATGCTTTGTGATTATTTTCCCAAACAAAGTTTGCAAATGAATTATAAAGGTTTTATATTAGAAATACCAATTATCGGTGAATTTTGAAACTTTAGGGCCTTTGGGGGCCACCTTAATATAACCCAATTGAGCTGAAATTTTGCACAGAGCACTTTTTTATATATTGGAAGAAGATTAGGGGTTGTTAGCAAGTAATTTCAAAAGTTGAAAAATAAGGGCCACCCTAATATATATATATACACGCTTCGGCGGTGTAGTGGTTAGCGTCGCTGACTATGAATCCATCTGCCCCGGGTTCGAGACCTGATAACGGCAGCCGGCGCGCAGCAAACCCAGCTGTTCATCCTTCCACACTATAAAGAAAGTGGTTGGTAGATAAATGGGTACCCTGGGTGGCCTAGTGGTTAAAACGCTGGGCTGCTGGTGGGGCGTGGTTCGGATTCCACGTTAAACTGTAGGTCTAAAGTGGAGTGAAGAGCTTGACCTCCGTCAGAATAAACAATTCGGGCGGAAGCTAACCAAAGGTTATATATATATATATATATATATATATATACAGGGTGTCCGAGAATTATCTGTACAATTTTTGGCTGTTATTAAAAATCAACCATGAAGTGTAGAAATTCCAGTGTTGTCCCATTTTACAGAGAATCTCATTAAGTTTTTTCTGATACCAAGTTTTGACAAGTTTTTTAGAAATTCCAGTGTGTCCGAAAATTATCTGTACAATTTCATCTTTTAATAAAATTCTTGATAACACACGTAAAATTCTTAAACAAGATTATTTAGAATCTGTATTTTCAAAAGTTTCTTTTATTAAAGGAACGTTGTTTCAAACATTCGATATGTGCACCATTAGTGATTCGCAAAACATCCAATCGATACTCCAAATGTTGCCATGTACGCTGCAGCATATCCACATCAATTCGCTCAATAGCAGCTGTGATTCTTGCTTTTAAATCATCAATGTCTGTCACCCGCGTACATTTCTAAAAAACTTGTCAAAACGTGGTATCAGAAAAAACTTAATGAGATTCTCTGTAAAATGGGACAACACTGGAATTTCTACACTTCATGGTTGACTTTTAATAACAGCCAAAAATTTTACAGATAATTCTCGGACACCCTGTATATATACACACACGAGGGGCGTACCGAAAGTAATGCGGTTGGCTGATAACTTCTTTATTAGAATCAATAGAAAGTTCAATGTACACATGTATGTACATCAACTATTGCTCTACACAAAACTACTCCTTCACACGCGATGCATTTGCGCCACCTCTGAACCCAAGACTGGAATCCTGTTTGGAAAAACTGTGGCGAACACTGTCTGACCCGTCGTTTCAAAGCGACTTTGATGTCCTCTCTGTCATCAAATCTTTGTCTCCCGACGCTTTGTTTCATCGGGCTGAATAGGTAAAAGTCTTGTGACACTCAAGAAGTTTCGGGAAGCCATCAGAAAGAAGAGGCCGTAAAAAGATCTCAAATCCATCCAGCTACACCATGACAACGCCCGCCCACACACATCTTTTGCCACATCCACCCTACAGTCCGGATTTGGCACCGTCAGACTTTTACCTATTCAGCCCGATGAAACAAAGCGTCCGGGGACAAAGACTGGATGACACAGAGGACATCAAAGTCGCTTTGAAACGACGGGTCAGACAGTGCTCGCCACAGTTTTTCCAAACAGGATTCCAGTCATGGGTTCTAAGGTGGCGCAAATGCATCGCGTGTGAAGGATTTTACTTTGAAGAGTAGTTTTGTGTAGAGCAATAGTTGATGTACATACACGACACGTGTACGTTGAACTTTCTATTCGTTCTAATAAAGAAGTTATCAGCCAACAGGCATTACTTTCGGTACGCCCCTCGTATATATATATATATATATATATATATATATATATATATATATATTATATATATATATATATACAGGGTGTCCTATAAGTCCGGTCTCGTAGGAAAATTATTTTAAATTAAATTTACAAAAGTGATACATTAGAACTAAAACAAATGTTCAAATTGATGTCTTGATCTGGGACGCAATGGCTAATATGGAAGCGAGTTACACTCGTGAGGAAAAGTTTCTCGCCTTACGCGCTTTTGCCGTACGCGTTTTCACTCGAACACGGTTAACATATTACTACTCGTAGCTATTTTCGCCGTACGCGGATGCATTTTCGCGAAAACGCGGTTGACTTGCTTCCCCGAACCCCGCCCAACTGACGTATGGTCCCGCCCGCTTCACTAGCCACTGGCGTGCGAGCATCGCTCTGACTTATAAGCGCAGACCGCTTCACTAGCCAGAGAGGAAGGAAGCTGCCCGCCATTGCTTTGTACTGTACACGTTTGATTTGGATTATTTTTACATATTTAACTACGTTGCATTGCACTTTATTTTATTCACAATGTCTTTGAAGCGAAGTACTTCCCCTCGTGACTCCTCCCAGTAGCTCCGATGACACAGTCATCTTATAGTGCGTTAAAAATGATTATGCTTAATTTCTTTTACAGGGTATGTGTTACATAATATTACATATTAATTTTACAGTCGCAATCAGGTTTAATAAATAAAATAGAAATTAATGTTACATAGTTTGTATTTAAAACTTGTTCAAAAGTAAGTTTTTTTTTTGTTGGAATCCATCTCTATTGTTCCTACGTTTATGTGTTTACCTCACGCGTTTTTAAGGAACACATTCCTCCGCGTAAGGCGAGGAGCTACTGTATGTATATATGTATGTACACTTGAAAAAGTATTTACCATCCTCAAGTGTTCTGCAGACGATGTCCTCACTAGGAACTCCTTCGCCGGCTCTAGTTGACGCTGTCGTGGAAATACTGTAGTTACTCCATGGCTGAAGCTCGGAGAGGACAGCTTCCGTGCTTTCTGACACCAATATTCCTGTACTTTCATTCTCGTCTGTTTGTAAATGAAATACTAATAGTTATTTATGCGAGGTTATATAAACCCGAGAGTAAAAACTAGTTAAAATTCGAATAGGTTACTAATTAAGTTAATTTTCCTATCAATACAAACTTAAAGACTACCGTACAGGTACTAACTATTTCAAATACTAGTTCAGTTTACCATAAATTTTAGTCTAACTATACTTGTTGCGAATGTGTTACGTTCTTTTGATATTGTATATTCACTTATGGCACTATTGCGCTATATTAACGTTTGGCGCTTATTACACTTTGTATAGCAGAGGAAGTATTTATAAATTAAAATTGAAAGGAGTGTCAATTTAAAGATAAAGTGTGGTTACGTTTTAATTCGAAGTAATTGAACTATGGGTCGAATTCACCGTAGATTTTATTTTTAATTTTTTTTTTTTATTTTTGGCGTACAGTATATTTGGTCTTCATGAAGTGTAACAGTTTAATAAATTTAACCAAGTTTATATCGAAACTACACGATTTTTTATAATTACTCTGAAGTATTACCATGTCATTCAATTATCTAAATAAGAATACTGCGCTTCGCTGGCTATTTGCAAGGTAAGACACAAGATCTTTTGAACATGTTTTGGCTTCATTATCCATAGGATCTTTGGAATATGTAATATACTCATTATCCATAGGATCCTTTGAACATATAATAGCCTCATTATACAGGGTGTACATAAAGTCAGGATCTATTTTTGTGAAGCACTTGGGAATTATACGGAATTCAATCATAAAATGATAAAGTGGTAACATTTATTAAATAATTAAGAGTAGGATTCGACGTGACGCCCATCAGTATCCCTGCACAGCTCAAATCGTTCCGCAGCATTTCTAAACACATTCTGGAGCATTTGCGGGGTTATGTTATCTGCAGCAGTTCGTATACGTGTACGTAAGTTTTCAAGACTCGTAATCTTCGTCTGATAGACGTGCGATTTGATAAAGCCCCATGCAAAGAAATCTAAAGGGGTTAAATCTGGTGATCTCGCTGGCCAAGGTCTGTTGCTTCCGCGTCCGATCCAGCGAGTTGGAAAACGTCCATTTAGATAATCCTGAACAATTTTGGCATAGTGACAAGGAGCACCATCATGTTGATAGACGACGGTCTAACAATCCTATCCCCGTCGTCTATCAACATGATGGTGCTCCTTGTCACTATGCCAAAATTGTTCAGGATTATCTAAATGGACGTTTTCCAAATCGCTGGATCGGACGCGGAAGCAACAAAAGACCTTGGCCAGCGAGATCACCAGATTTAACCCCTTTAGATTGCTTTGCATGGGGGTTTATCAAATCGCACGTCTATCAGACGAAGATTACGAGTCTTGAAAACTTACGTACACGTATACGAACTGCTGCAGATAACATAACCCCGCAAATGCTCCAGAATGTGTTTAGAAATGCTGCGGAACGATTTGAGCTGTGCAGGGATACTGATGGGCGTCACGTCGAATCCTACTCTTAATTATTTAATAAATGTTACCACTTTATCATTTTATGATTGAATTCCATATAATTTCCAAGTGCTTCACAAAAAATAGATCCTGACTTTATGTACACCCTGTATACAGGATATTTTGAACATGCATCGGGGTAGAATTACGCGCATTATATGCAAGATCTTTTAAATAAGTACTGATTTCATTATCGAGAGGATCTTTTGAACATGTATTGGGTTCATTATCCTGAGTATCTTTTGAATATACTGTACATTGGTATAAACGACTGTTAGAAAAGCTTAAAAGGTCATGGAATGAGGGGTCAAGTTCTTCATTGGATTCCAAATTGGTTAACTGGCAAAACTGGCAGGGTGGAGTAAGCGACTAGCGGTGTTCTACAGGGTCAGTTTTGGGACCAGTAATTTTCATAATATACGTCAAAGTTAATTTATTAAGTAAAATTTCTTACTTTACTGAATATACTAAAAGTGTAAGTAAAACAATTAGTTCTCAAGATAAAGACAATTTGCTGAGTGATCTTAATAATTATGTAGAGTGGTCTAATAAATCGCAAAATCAACTTAACGTAAAAAAATATAGTCATCTCCATCAATTATCATACCAGTGAATTTAACTATACTATGGGAAACAGTGTTTTAAACGATACATCCCAGGAAAAATATTTAGGGGTCACTACTGGTATTAAGGATTTAAAATTCTCAAAATAATGTTCAGTCACGAACAGTAAAGCCAAGAAAGAATCTGGGTTTTATTTCTCGTAATTTTTAGTATGAATCTAAATTTATTGCTTTGCCTTTATACAAGTCACTTGTTAGCAGTGCTGTGCCCGCTAACTCCTAAAGTTAGTGCCGCTAAAAGTAACTACCATAAAATTTAGCAGCGCTAACGCTAAGTATTTCAACCGTTAGCGCCGCTGACGTTAACGCTAATTTCGTCACTAATGTTTTCTGAAACTACCCCAGTTTATATATGTTCTGCCTTCCGTAATAACTGGTTGCCAAAGTACAAAAATGTGACGTTATAAGTCTACGAAAATTAAAACATTTTTATGCAGGAGTAGAATTCCTTTCGTATCTATTAATAGGGAAAACAAACCAACGGAAGAATAAATTCTATTCAATTTATACGTCTATATTTAATTCAAATACACAAACTGAAACTCGAAGAAATCTTAAAATATTGACAAAAAGAGTAAATCATACAAAAATTTGAATGTTCCATTGATACAACATATTACAAAATAAAAATGGATATTACTGAAACAGTGATGTGACAAATTGCATTAATTAAAAAAAAAAACATTAGGTGGTCAGTACTCTTAAACCATCAGGAATTTTATAGCTACTTCACAGATTTTTTTTTCATTTTCAACAGTCATTTCTCGAAATTCGAATCGGACAGGCCTGATCTTTTTGGCTTAGGAAAAATTAACGCAACGGTTAGTGATTGACTTTCTCTAACGAACTTAGCGCCGCTTCGTGTTTCGCTAACAATTTTGAAAATTAACGGTGCTAACAGTATCGCTAATAAAAAGTTAGCGCCGCTAATCCCGGCACTGCTTGTTAGGTCTCACTTAAACTATACCATTCAGTTTTGGTCGCCATACACGAATAAAGACAGAGAAATGGTAGAAAAAACTCAGCAATGTGCGAGAAACCTTATTCAATCATTACGTAATAAACCATACGAAGATAGGTTCAAAGAACTGAATTTGTGGAGCGCCGACAATTGAGCGCAACGACAATTGAACACAACGACAACTGAGCGCAGCAACAACTGAGCGCTAAATGTTGCCTAAAAGAGACTAACCAACCAACTCCCTACAAACAAGTTTAGCTTGTCGACCCTTCTTAAGTTATGGTCAGTGTCTCCTCGCGTCACCCTGTTTAAAAAGGTTAGTTTCACTCTAAGGTGTTTTTGCATTTTTAAATATATTTTGTTTTTACTCCACTATTGTATTTATTTTTGTAGTCTGTTATATTAGCGGTATAAATATTTATTTATTGCATTTCTTTATCTTTATTACTGTGCTTTTATTTTACTTTTTACGGAAAAATGTTAAAATGCATTACATCAAATGTTTAAATAACTTAAACCAGCCAAGTAAGCTAACTGTCCTCTTAAGATAGAATATTTATATATTTTTTAAAACTTCGTTCTTTTTATCCCACATAGCATGGAGCGGATAACGTCGGAGAAAGGAAAAACGAATATGTTATATGAAGGATATTCATATCGAATGGACAGAGTATTGGCTTCTGGTAAAGAGTCATGGCGCTGTGTCAATGCTCATTGCAGAGGCCGTATTTACGTCATTGAGGATGAATGTGCAACTACAAATGAACATAACCATGTCCCCAATCCAGCAAAGTCAGCCGCAACTGCATCCGTATCGCAGCTTCGGGAAAAAGCAGCTACATCGAATGATACGCCTCGTCGAATAATCACAGAAACTCGAGTCAATTTGCCTGCTGAATCAATCGCCGTCCTCCCAAAGTATTGCTCTCTTCAGCGAACTGTACAACGTCAACGCAAATGTAAAGGTGATCCAATTCCAGCACCAACCAAAGTTGCAGATATTTCAATACCTCAACAACTTAGTTATACGTATTCTGGAGAAAAATTCCTTGCTCGTGATTCTGGTGCTAATGACCCTGATCGATTTTTCATATTTTGTACTCCTGAAAACTTGACATTAATCAAAGAAAACAAAAATTGGTTGGCAGATGGAACGTTTAAAATAGCCCCACAGCTGTTTTATCAGCTTTATGTAATTCACGTAATTTATAGAGGAAGTGTCCTTCCTATGATTTACATTTTGCTTCAGAATAAATCAGAGGAAACATATCGTCGTGCTCTGAATCAAATTCTTCTAATGGACGAAGCAATCGCATCCAACACCATACTGTGTGACTACGAAAAGGCCTTTCATAATGATGTGTGTTCAGTTTTCAGTAATGCGCATGTGGTAGGATGTCTGTTTCATTTAGGCCAGGCTGTTTGGCGGAAGATTCAAGCTCTATCTTTGGTACAACTGTATGGTACCAACGAAGAGATACGTAGTTTCTCCAAAATGTTGGTTGCTTTGGCCTTTGTTCCTGCAAGTGACATCATTGATGTATTCGAATCATTACAAGACATAATGCTTGAAGATTTGTTGATTTACTTCGAGGACACGTGGATTGGTAGACCATTTAGGAGAGGCAGGAGAAATCCTCTGTTCCAGCCAACAGTGTGGAGTGTTTACGATCGTGTCCAATGTGAGCACCCTCGAACAAATAATTCAGTTGAAGGTTGGCATCGAGCGATGCAAATGTCATTCGGCCATTCCCATCCAACAATTTATAAGTTTATAGATATCCTGAGACTTGAGCAAAGTCACACACAAAACAAAATTGTGAGACTAGATTCTGGACAAAAGAATAAATCAAAACACAGCAAGTATATTCGAACAAATAAAGCCATTATTGACATTGTTAAGGACTACAGAAACAGACATTGCTTCGATTATCTCCGTGCTATAATGTAGCTTATCATATAGACCTTCAAAAGTAGAGAATTTTGTTTTACTTATTTTAATAAAATTTTAATTAAATCTAATGTAGTGTTTTATAACGGCTATTTATTTCGCCTTTTGACCAATTGTCGTTGAGTTCAATTGTCGCTGCGCTCAATTGTCGTTGCGCTCAATTGTCGTTGCGCTCAACTGTCGGCCCACGCTTTTAATTCATGTGAATTTTCTCGGGAGTCAAAACCACAGAAAAGCTATGTTAAATTTTATTTGGAAATCCATTCTCTCCTCTCCCCTTCTTTCTTTATTTGGCTCTCTCCCATTTCTTTTTCGTCAATGTAAAGGGAGCTGCTGACAGGAAGGTCTAGTTACTGTAGATTGGAGTAGTAGTAAATGCTTCGTTCTGCCAGTAAATGTAGTAGGAGCCGTTGATTGAGTCTGTTGCAGGTACTGGAATTTCTCAGATGATCCCCCACTGGCAGTCGAAATCTCCGAATAGACGCATTCAGTTTTAGGGATGCTACTTGGAGTTACATTGTCGGACTGGTAATGCATTTTAGGGAAATTATAATTTCTGCTCCGGAAAACGTTATTAAAAAAATGCCGTACACTGTCAAAGGGACTTTTAAATTTGGAGGTGCTGACCAGATGGAGATACCTCTGAATCAGTGCTTTTGTATCCAAGTAATTCCAGTGTGAAGGATAGCAATATAAATAAATTTTAAAAGTCAGGCTCTCAGTACGGCGGCCTCTGGCATTCATAGAAGAAATAATACGACGATGATATGAGCATTTCTTGTATGTAATAAATATATAAATAATAATTTTTAAAAATGTATTGTGTAGCTTAGATTATGCAGTATAACGTTTCCTGCTGTCTTTTATTTTCCACTATCCATTAATAAGTAATTGGGTACACAAGATAAGAGAGTACGCATGGTGTGAATGAACTCTGAAGCAACTCTTTTCATTATACTTTTTCTTTCTTTTCTATAAATCTTCTTTCAGCACTCTTTTCTGTCTGCAGTTGCTGGCGGAAGAAGAGCCTTGTCTATTCTATACTTTACTATTACGATTCTTGCGTGAACACTTTACAAGTTCATAAGTGTAAAAATGGTACGAGAGTTTTCAATATTCATTATTATTTTCATTTGTTTCTTTTCATTTTTCCTCTCTACTTCTTTCTCGTGCTAACCTAGGGTGGATCTTAGGGTCTTTATTAGCCTGTAACTTCTATAATTTCATCAACCATTGGATCCTTTGAACGTGAATGAGTTTCACTTCATATGATCTTTTAAACATGTACTGGGCTCATATCTAACTAATACGTTAGCGAGACAGGTATAAATGGGGTTAGAAAAACAATTTTACAGTTAGTTACCTTTCGGATTTTCGAGTCTGTAAGTTAACTTGTAACCGATGATTATCCCATTAGAGTCGCGTGACAGTGGAGGTGACCATGTGACTGTTAACTTCGATGACGTTACTGCATGGCACGTGATGTGAGTTGGTGATCCACTGGGCTCTGGGAAGAAGAGTAAACGAAAATTAAGTAAAATATATAACTACTGGCAGTACTAACCTGCGTATTTTATCATTTTCGTTGATAAGTGAACCACTTCAAACGGTAGTACCTCTGATAGACTCTGTCCTAGAGCGCACCAGTTGTACAATGGATATCTTTTGGATATCACGTGTCAAATAAAATTTTATCTCTATCCAAATCAGACAATGAATATATCTCATAACTAAACCTGTCAACACATGATAATATATATATATATATTTTTTTTTTTGCAGGAAGGAGAGGCCAAAGGCGAACGCCCACAAAAACTGTCCACCTACCCATAGAAGAAGAAGGAGAGAGCTGAAATCGAGATTCAGAGTTTTCGAGATGCCTGGGCAGTCAGTGTTTGAAAGATTGGATGTCATAGACAGGGGAAAAATGGACTGAGGAAGGTTGTTTCATAGTTGACCGGTTGAGTAGATTAAATATTAAGAATACCGATCAACCGTTGCATTAGAGAGCTGGACAGAAAAAGGTTAAGAATGTGCCACAAATCTAGTAATACAAGCTCTCCTTAAAGGTTTTCTCTGCCTCAATCAGATATATTAGAAAGATCAGAGGCGAGGTGCACCTAGCCGTCTCACGCGAAGCATGGAGTTACTGTTGAGAGGGACACTTTGTGAAGCGGGTGGAAAAGTGAAAAGTGAAATTATCGGCATAGGAATGGATAGGACAGGAAGTGCGACTTAATAGATCACCGATAAATAAAAGGAAGAGAGTGGGTGACAGGACAGAGCCCTGAGGAACACCATTATTAATAGTTTTAGAAGAACAACAATGGCCATCTACAACCGCAGCTATAGATCGGCCAGAAAGAAAATCAGAAGTGAAGGCACGGATACAAGGATAGAAACCTAAGGACAGTTTCGAAATTAAGGATTTGTGCTTTTGATATGTTTAACGCAACAGCAAAAGTTTCACCGAAATACCGAAAGGTGGATGACCAAGAGTAAGAGAGCTATAAAAGAAGATCGCCATTAGAGTGTCCCTTGCGGAACCCATACAGACGATCTGAAAGAAAACTGTGAGAAGAGAGGTGTTTAAGAATCTTCCTATTAAAGATAGATTCAAAAAGTTTAGAAAGGCAAGAAATCAAAGCAATTGGACGATAGCTGAAGGGTTGAGAGCGGTAATCCTTTTTTAGGACAAGCTGAATGAAAGCAAACTTCCAGCAGGAAGGAAAAGTACCAGGTGAAAGACAAAATGAAAGAGTTTGCCTCCACATGGTATCAGCACAGAAGCACAGTTCTTGAGAACAACAGGAGAGATCCCCATCAGGAACTTACGCCTTCTTAGAGTTGAGCCCAGATAGGTTAGAAAAAACATCTTTGAAAAAGATTCTAATTTCAGATATAATTAGGTGAGAGGGGGTAGGAGATGGGGAAAACAGTACCGGAATGGTCCAGGTTTGAATTGGAAGCGAAAGTTTGAGCGAAGAGTTTAGCTTTTACAGAAGAGATGGCAACGGAGCCGTCAGAATGGAAAAAAGGAGGGAAAGAAAAAATAAAGTTGTTGGAGAGGTTCTTGGCTCGGTGCCAGAAAAGCGAGAAGAATTGGAATTGGATAGATTTTCACTTTTGTCTGATAATAATAATAATGTTTGGAGTTGATTAACTTCCCATAATGACAAAATCCATGACAGAGGGGACCTACAACGTTACGTAGAATCCTAATATTCAAGGGTTACTACATCCGAACGCGGAGGACGGTCATCTGTCCAACTACTGGACAGACAACGTTGTTTAACCTCGCTGATCTGACTAGAAGCGATAGCAACGTGGCCACGACGTAGCCCAGTTTTCTATAGGCCTACTCACTGTCTTCGAGCGTGGAGGCTAGTGTAGGGTGCGAAGAGGGCCCCGCCCCTCTTGAGTTGAACGCTTGGAGGACGACGGAGTAGTTGGTGAAAGGCCTGAGTGCCGTCAAAGTGGCTGATGTCCCCGAGACCTTCCACTCCCACTGTGGTAAAGTTGTAGGCCCCAGAAGTTACCTCACCCACCGGGAACTCACACTGGAAAAGAAATTTAAAACTAAAAACATGTCTGATCTTTATGACAGAGATAGTGTCTAGACTGTATCTAGTCGAAATAGTAGCCCAAAATATCCTAAAATGACCTTTGGATTCTGTAGCTACAATGTAAAAAAGTACAGTTTGTATATGAAACGATAGCCCAGACTTTACTGTCAAATTTAATGTTCATAACTCATAATAGCTATTCCAAAATACAGGGATATATCCTGGCCACGTCAGAACACCGATTCACGTTAGTAAGCAAGATTAAAGGGTGAAGGGGAAGGGGAAATGAGGGGATGGGAGGGTTAGGGATGGGAGGGTTAGGGATGGGAAATTAGGGATGAGAAAGAAATAAAGAAATTTAACATAAATAGCGCATTTTGCAGGGAGTTAGGTAATGATAATAATCACCTTTGAACTTTGTAGCCCAAATAGTAGCCCAGAATAAGGCCATGAGTCTCGTTATCCATGGGAGGGTCCCAAGTCACTTGAAGTGCCGTCGAGCTAATGGCACTCACCTGCAATTGAAAGAAAAGTACATGAAGCGTAAGGAACCTTTATTTCCACCCAACGGTGGGGAATATACGTAAACTCTCAAATCACTTGAGCTCCGAGCAATCATAGAGTAGGTGACGACGGTAAGAGTCGAACCCAGGACTTGATAAGACTGATTCTAATCGCCATCCATCGAACTAACCAACCGGGCAGTGGGTGTTTAATAACGATATTAATTCCCTTACACTGTTAAACATGTCTGAAAAGTCTTCGGTATTTTTAAATCTACTGCCTTGTTTGGTCGTGGTCTTCGACTTCTTGAAACGTTTTTTAGCAATTTTTATGAAGCGACTTACTTTTAAAATTATTAACAAAGAATTTCAGTGTTCGAATGTTTTTATAAACGTGCTGACATCATTCTCTGACTTGACATTTAACCTTTTCATACCGTGTGGCAACATATGTGAACATTAACGTGCATGGCACTTTCGCCCCTATAAAATAGTAATATAGAGATGATTTTTTGCGCCAAAACTTCCAAACTTTCAAGTATACTTCAGGCATGAAAGGGTTAATCAAGTTACTTTGGGTTAGGTTAGGTTAATCTTCTCATATTCTCAATGAGGAGAAACTGAATGAAAAGAATCAAGCCACAATGCAAAATGGATTTATCAAACGAAAAACCTTTCGCTCTATTCTAAAGTCTTCATTCATTTTTCATTACAGCTTTACTCCCTTATGTTAGGTTAGGTTAGGTTAGGTTAAATTAGTTTTGTTTGAGTATCGATTGACTTTCCCTTCGCCCAAATGGGTACCTTTGCGTTATTTATAATGAGTTCGATATGATTTAATATGAATATAACGAAAGAACCATCCAGACAGGTTCTCGTGCAAAGCCCCTGACCAGCTATGCGTGGCTGGCTGTGAGGGTAGAATGAGAGTGGAAAGAAACTCTCTCCTCTGTCAAATCCAGCAAATGAGGTGGAGGCTGCGGAGGGGTCGACCACAGGTCGATCCTGAACAGTCATTCGAAGCCTTAAAACACTGTGTGTGTGTGTGTGTGTGTGTGTGTGTGTGTGTACACACAGTATATCGGAAAAACCTTTTTTTCTTTAGTGAGCTTTGAAAAAATATTGAGGGCGTAAAATTCTCAGACAGTTTCATAAGAAACCAAATGACAACCAACTAAAAATCTATTTATTGGACTAATTTTCCAATATGAACTGCCCAAAATTTTCTTTTTAAATGTTGAAAATTCCAATTTTTGTAATGTTGTAGAGTACAAATGTAGAATCATTTATGTTAAAAATGTTGAACAGATTCAATGAGAGAAGAGTTTTATTTCTGACCCAACAGTAATAATACTGCGGATAACAGAACCACCACCCATCACAGCCAATGTCGAAACACCGCGTTTCCCGTTGATCAGCGAAGTTAAGCGACATTGGGTCGAATAGTAATTGGATGGGAGACCGTCCTCCGCGTCCAGACTATGTAACGACCCGTGGTTCGGATCCCACGTAAAGATGTAGGTCTCGTCTGTCATATAACCTCAGATGTCGCGAAGGGGGTTAAAGAACCCCATCATTACTTTACAAAACAACCAGATAGGACGCTGAACTGGATTAAATTTTGCCTGGGAATCAAATGTTGCTACGGTCACTTCTAAGAAATGACTCATCTTTAACCGATACAGAAATTAAGTTTATGATATTTGGACGATGCTTTTCTATGGACTCGAAGATACATTGCGAATAACCTGACCATTATTTTGAAAAGTCCTTAGCAACGACAAATTCTTAAGCAAATTAGTTTTTACGTGTGTGGCCTATCTGGTTATTTATTAGTTAATCTGTGGTAATACCTCATAATTTAACTTCTGCAGTCTCATGAACACCCGATACAATCCTTTGAATAGGCAAAAAATACTGTACTTCTAATGCAATCAATATTTATTGTGACAATATTCCCCTATGACGCTTTTAAGTTTGAATTTAGAAACCGTTTTATTCAGTTTTGGCAATTTAAAGTAGGAAAAAATTCGTTTACAAAATTTAAAAAAAAAAAAAAAAAAAAAATGGTAATATTCTGCCTTTCCTTATATATTTTATTTTTTGGTAACAAAAATAGAATTTTGAAAACAAAACTTACTCCTAATTAGTAATTTTTTTTTTTTTTTTTTAATTTTTAGGCGAATTTTTTTCCCCAAAATGTACTTTCAGATTCGAAAAAGAAATATTACATTCAATAAATTTGAACCTTTCAAACTATTAATTATTATTTAGCAACAAAATTTCGTATGTTTATTAAAGTGACTAGGATTCAGCAGTTTGGTTGAATTTAACATTTGAAAGAACATCGCGCGATGCCATTTTCCGTCATAATGAAGCCATGTAATTTATTCTTGCCATTTTGTCAAAAAAATTGTGTTTTCCCAATTGACGAGCTTTGTTCCTTCTAAATGTTGCTTTCTCGTTAACATTCGAGCTTTTCAATAAATTACGTTCTCCCCTTTCGAAAAATTTGTACATCGATATCAGACACATTGTAAATATAGGCCTACAACCCTACCACAGAAACCTTGGATCACCTGAAGATCAGGACCCCCGCGTATTCTTGTTCTTTGATATCCAGTACCAAATATAATAATAAATTAAATTGAATGCCCGGTTAGGTCAACTGTACGCCCTTGACGATTGGTTAGGTTAAGTCGTGATGTTTTCGTTAGTTTTAACGAAGATATTATTTGGTAATTGAGGCTGGGGGCCCTGATCTTCAGGTGATCCCAAAACTTATGCACTCGTTACAGCAGGCAAGACCCACTTCCTTGCTACTTGTTGGTGTATATATAAAAAATGCTTCTCTTCGCAATTCCACGCGTCAGTATCGAGAATTTAATGATAGTTTTTTAACTTAATTTTCAATCCCAAAAGGTCTAACTAAGGCCGGCCGCACGCAGGATCGTCTTGCGACTCACGATTGACGACTTGGCCAAGTCGTTAGTCGTGAGTCGTTAGTCGCAAGACGATCCTGTGTGCGGCAGGCCTAAAGGTGATTAAATCTGACTCGACAAAAACTTAAAATTCGATAATAAATGAATATTTACTAATTAACTTAAACCTAAACTCCTAAACCTAAAACAAACCTCCACTGAAACCTACACACAACTCCAACTCAATGCGTTTTGATGGCGATGTTCGTATCCACCAAATGTAGATGGAATAACGCGAGACAAACGTAATAGGCAAAAATACAAAGAATTAGAGACCCAAACAGCTATGAAAAAATCCTATATTTTTCTTCAACGCAAAAAGTATAAAAATTTATTGTTATTAAAAACCAAATATTTTAGTCAATAATCACTTACGTACATTACATACATTTCGGCTGCTTCCTTTTCCCCACAACGAAATTAAACCTCGACAAACATGTACGAGCACAGGGTGTCCACAATGTCTTATCACCCCATAAAATACTAATTGATTTTCGTTTTTCTTTCAGACCCATTTGAAATGTGTGATAGCGACAACTATACGATTGAACAACGCATATTAGCTAGTACCTGCGTCCACGAGCGACGACATAATGGCAAAACCATTGAAAACATTCGTGCAGACTTCCAGGACCGATTCAATCGTGCAGCTCCGTTTTGGAGGAACTGCAAGATTCAATCGGTCCTTTTTGGCGGAGCTGCACCACTGAATCGGTCCTGGAAGTCTGCACGAATGTTTTGAATAGTTTTGACATCACGTGGTCGTTCATGGACCCAGGCACTAGCCAATATGCGTTGTTCAATCGTATAGTTGTCGCTATCACACATTTCAAATGGGTCTGAAAGAAAAACAAAAATAAGTTGGTATTTTACTAGGGTGACAAGACATTGTGGACACCCTGTACTATATTAGGAGCTAAATACAACGAATAATGAAACCAGTATAAAGCTGTAAGGAACTTACTAATTAGGACATATACTTCTATAGACGCTCAATACAAAGAATAATAAAATGTGAAGTGTGGTGAAAAGTGACAGGAGAGATTTTGGTGCTACTATAGTATGCGGTCTACCTACGATTGTTCGGTTGTTAGTTAGTTTCATTAAAACTAACGAAAATATCGTGACTAAACCTAACCAATCGTTAGGGGCGATTGACATTGAGATGTAAACAAGTAATTAGTAAACGAGATAAGAAGCTATAATTAAAAGGTTGACCGCCAAATCGGAGGTAGACCGCACACTATAGTAGCACCAAGATATTTTAGGAGGAAGATAAATGAGAATTTTAACAAGGAGAAAGAAAGGAATGCCTTCAGTAACTTTGGAATTTGTTAAGTTTTAATCACTTTATAGAAGATGAGAGGGATCACTTGAAGATCAGGGCCCCCAGCCTTCGTTAGTTAGCCATAAGGCTAACTAAAGAAGGCTGGGGGCCCTGATCTTCAGGTGATCCGATGAGAGAGCATCTATTGTTTTTAATTCATTCAGTAGACTGTCTCATAATTCCACCGCTAAATAAATATAAGAATTTCTACTACATTGAAGAGTATAGTTTGCCTTTTGAGATATATATTCTCTTTCCGTTGACCTTGTTTGATGTTCGTGACGTATCTGATTGGCCATTATATCCTAAATTAATAGTGTCGAGGACAAATTGATTTGCAACTCTGAAGATTAGGAAGCTCATCCGTACTTCAGATATGGCTTTAAGTTTAATAAACTCAGTTGCCAAGAGAGTTTTGATGTATGAGCATAATAATAATAATCAATCGTATTTGTTTTTCTAATAATTCTCTTCCGAGTTATGATGAAAGGGTTGATGATGTAATCACGCCCATTTCCATATGCGGTAATATTTATGTGAGATGTAGATAAACTAAAGAAAATATAACGTTTTAAGCGTATTTGTGGGAAGGAAATGTAATTTCGCTAATATAAACAAGAATTTCGATAATTTATGATCTATGTTTTCAGTATGGTGATGAAATGACTGTCATCAAGCACAACTTGAGTCGCCGCAGTAATATGGAAGTCTGGTATAAATTTTTTTTTTGTGATAAACAAGAAGTTTGTTTTATTTCTATTTAAAGATAATTTATTGGCTTTAAGCCAATCACGTACAATCGCGATATCTCTATTTACTATTTCGTTAAGGGATGCGAGATCGTTAGCCGAGTATAATCAGGGAGGCGTCATCCGCATATTGGAAGCTTTTCCCGTTATGAGAGTTGGGAAAGTCATTTATGTAGATCAGAAATAGGAGGGGGTCCAAAGTACTTCCTTCACAGAACTCAAAACAGGGCTGAAATTTTAATGCAGACTGAGTCATTTATCGAAGAACAAAACGGAACATTATCCTCCTGAAACAAAATCAATGTTGGTGTGTATATATATGTATATTGAGATTTTTTTTAACGTTCGTTTCAAAATCAGATGAAATTCTGTTTAAACAGAGGTACTGTATGTAGGTAATCTGGAGCATATATTTTCTCTCGCATCGAAATAAGTTTCGACAAGAGAGGGCTGCCGACTGTCTCATACTTAAAAAAATATGCGATGGGACAAATTTTCATTTGTTCGTCACAGTTGAAATTTCGTTTTCAGGGACGAAAAGACGAATATATATATATATATACAAAGGTGGGCAGGACCGAGTTCCAAAAGGACCGAATTCCAGGAACTCGGTCCTTTTTAAGGACCGTGAGCGGGAAAGTCGGTCCTTTTCTCAGTGAGGACCGAAATGAGGAGCGACGGTCCGGTCCGGGCGGTCTTTTTTAGTGTGTTTAGTGATTACTTGAAGTTCTAAAGAAGATGGATCGTTTCCTCCAGAACTCAGAAAGAGACTGAGACTGAACTGAAACTTGTTTCAACACCTGCACCCATCCAGTCCGCCGTGGAGAGGCTCTCCTCTTTGGGAAGGACGTCCTCAAGCCGAAAAGGTCAGGGCTCAGTGACAGCCATTTTGAAATGCTAGTCTTCTTGAAGGGAAACTCAAGCATTTAACTTAATAACTTTTTTTCATCATTTATGTATTGTATTAATTATAATTTACGTTAATAAAATTAAAGATTTCCGGTGTCTTTAATTTCATTTTTCATTTTAATCAAATTTTTCACTTATATTATATATAAGGACCGAGATCGAGTCGTTCCTAGGTCCTATCTTCAGAAAGGACCGTGACCGGGACCGTCGGTCCAGTTTGAGACAAGGACCGGGACCGGACCGTCGGTCCTTTTTGAGGCCCGGGTGCCCACCTTTGTATATATATATATATACAGTGTTGTGTGTGTGTGTGTTCTTGTACTTTACAAAACCGCGCTAATCTTTAAGATACACACACAGCCCATCGCGACACAAAAGTACGCACAGTAATATTAGCAGTGATTTAATGAAATTCATTAATATCATAAAAAGGTGATATAATGAAAGTTAGGCTAAGGTAGTTAGATTACGCTAGGTTAGGTTAAATTAATAAGGCCATTAAGATTAGGTTAAATGTCGCTATTTACAGTTGAAAATGTGTAAATGTCGTGGTTTTGTGAGGTAGCCAAATATGTGTGTGTGGGAAAAATTTCACCAAGAAACCAAATTTATGGAAAAAAAAACGAAAAAATCTAATCAGTAGAGATATAGATATCCGAGACCATATCTAAACTGTGACAGAAAGAGATTATCAATAAAGTGGGAAACCTGAAGCTAATGGGACTCGAACGCGAGTCACGTGGTTTAGGAGTCAGCGAGCTACCGATCACTCAGTTTCACTGCTCTTAAAATATATTCATTTGACTAAAGGTGAAGGAGTTTTACGGACCATGATCAAAGCGTAAATATTGGCGTGATCGTATCCCTCTGAATGCGAAACCACGCTACGCGGGTTCGACCCACACTAGCTCCAAGTTTCCCCAGAAAAATATTTCTTGTGCTAAAAAATAAATATTATATTTATCACTAATTAGGTTTCTTTTACGATATTTTTTTATATTGTTACAAAAAAGGCTAAAATATGTACATAAACAAAAGCAATGTTACCAATAAGTAATTTCTGATGCTTTTCAGAAAATTTTGGTTCGAAGCGAACTTTTAGCTGAAAATGTACTTCTGCGCATCCTCTACATCTATTCACTTACACGAAAGTACTCGGAATAATTAACTTTTTATGTAATAATAATATGATAGAATTTACCTCTTTGAATTCAACTTACACGCGCCCGCGCACACCACACACACACACACACACATATATATATATATTATATATTATATATATATATATATATATATATATATATATATATATATATGCACTATTGAAATTCACATTTAATAATTAAATATTTTAAAATTTTTGAAGTTTTTATCACTTCTGAAATATTATATGGAAGAATTGAGAAGCGGAACTTGAAGGGCCCTCAATTATTAAGAGCTTTGGGAGGGCTACTAATTTATTGACAAAGTTAGAAAGAGATAAAAAGAAAAAGAAAAAAAAAATCTTGAAAAAAAATGGTGCTGCTAATTAAAAGAAATTTTAATTTGGAAAAATATATTGCAATTAATATATTATATATATATAATATATATATATATATATATATATATATATATATATATATTATGATGCAAACCCAAAGGAAAAGAAAAATTATTCAAAGGCCTTTCGTGTATTCAGAAGTACACCTCTCATTCCCTGACGAGGTGTACTTCTGAATACACCAAAGACTTTGGAATCATTTTTCTTTTTCCTTGTGGGTTTGCATCATTCATTCATTTCACGTGTTTAATTGTGAAATTCATCATATATATATATATATATATATATATATATATCTATATATATATATATATATATAATATATATACACAGGATGTACATAACAGGATCTATTTTTGTGAAGCACTTGAAATTATATGGAATTCAATCATAAATGATAAAGTGGTAACATTTATTAAATAATTAAGAGTAGGATTCGACGTGACGCCCATCAGTATCCCTGCACAGCTCAAATCGTTCCGCAGCATTTCTAAACATTCTGGAGCATTTGCGGGTTATGTTATCTGCAGCAGTTCGTATACGTGTACGTAAGTTTCAAGACTCGTAATCTTCGTCTGATAGACGTGCGACTCGATAAAGCCCCATGCAAAGAAATCTAAAGGGGTTAATCTGATCATCTCGCTGGCCAAGGTCTGTTGCTTCCGCGTCCGATCCAGCGATTTGGAAAACGTCCATTTAGATAATCCTGAACAATTTTGGCATAGTGACAAGGAGCACCATCATGTTGATAGACGACGGGGATAGGATTGTTAGTACCGTCGTCTATCAACATGATGGTGCTCCTTGTCACTATGCCAAAATTGTTCAGTATTATCTAAATGGACGTTTTCCAAATCGCTGGATCGGACGCGGAAGCAACAAAAGACCTTGGCCAGCGAGATCACCAGATTTAACCCCTTTAGATTTCTTTGCACGGGGGTTTATCAAATCGCACGTCTATCAGACGAAGATTACGAGTCTTGAAAACTTACGTACACGTATACGAACTGCTGCAGATAACATAACCCCGCAAATGCTCCAGAATGTGTTTAGAAATGCTGCGGAACGATTTGAGCTGTGCAGGGATACTGATGGGCGTCACGTCGAATCCTACTCTTAATTATTTAATAAATGTTACCACTTTATCATTTTATGATTGAATTCCATATAATTTCCAAGTGCTTCACAAAAATAGATCCTGACTTTATGTACACCCTGTGTATATATATATATATATATATGGTGTCCTATAAGTTCGGTCTCATAAGAAAATTTATTTTAAATTAAATTTACAAAAGTAATACATTAAAACTAAAAAAAATGTTCAGATTGATGTCTTGTTTTGGGACCTTTTTTTTTGTCGCAGGTAGAATAACACGCAATGGCTAATATGGAAGCGAGTTACATTCGTGAGGAAAAGGCCTGAGCCCTCAACCTAGCCTGCCAAAGCCACCGTACCGAAGATTTATCATGTAATTTATTTTTCTGCGTCTTTCGCATAGGAATTACCTATATATCAAACATATTGTTTCCGAGCAGACCTGGAAGGAGGATTGAGGGGAAGTCAGAGGTTTTACCTCGAAGATTCCTACGGTGAGGGGAAATCATGCTGACCGACATTGCAGTCAGCGGACTTAACCTACTCACACCTCACCCTGCCTGCGGCCCGCTCGAAGTTTCATTCTTTAACTCGTGAAACTACCCGCCCTTTAATGCAGATTGATGCTACTAAAATACCAATTCAACCTGTTCTTAAACATATTAACTGAAGTGTTTGCCACGACCCCCGCCGGTAAACTATTCTACCTCTCGACTATCTTTTAGGTAAAGAAGCCCCTCGCAACGTTTGTCTCGAATCTTTTACCCATAAATTTAAAACCATTGATTCTCGTAATGTTCGTATCATCCAAGTTAAAGAAATTCTCATAATTTCCGTTGTCAAAACTACTTAAAATTTTGAATTTTTTTAATTAATTCGCATCTTAAAAGCCGATTTTCAAGCGTATACAAATTCAGTTCTTTAAGTCTGCCTTCGTTTGGTTTACCACGTAAGGTCGGAATAAACTTTGTTTCGCGGCGCTGAACCCTTTCTATCATATCTGTATCTTTCCTCAGAGAGAGCGACCAAAACTGTGCAGCATATTCTAGATGAGGCTTAACAAGCGACTTATATAATGGCAAAACAATATTCTTACATATTCAGAATTATGAGAAATAAAACCCAATACTCTATTAGCTTTACTGCTCGCGACTGAACACTATTTGGAGATAGGGTGGCCATTTGAAAAGGAGGACACTGCGTATGTGGCCGTACGTTAACATAATATATATATTATATATATGTTAACGTACGGCCACATACGCATTGTCCTCCTTCTTGGAAATTTGGAAATGGCCACCCTAAGGACAGAGTGCTCAAAAGGCGGACTGTCCCCCTAAAGCCGGACGTCTGGCCACCCTATTTGGAAAACTTTAGATCCTCAGTAACAATGACACCTAAATCCTTTTCTTCAGAGGCTTCATTTGACACACTATTTCCCAAAGTGTAGTTAAATTTACTATTGTGATAAGTTGATAACCTATATCATGTATGACTTTACATTTATCTACATACGTTAAATTTCATGTGCCACTTATTAGATCACTCTATTAAATTACTAAGATCTTATTTAAAGATTGAATTAACACGAGCCAATTTAAATCCCGAGGAACAACCCTCTGCGATAAAAATTTATTAAATATTTGAACAAAAGAATCAAGTATTTCATTCTTTAACTCTTTTAGGTGCTTTGGGTAAAAATGATCTGGAGATCACCTGAGAAGATCAGGGCCCCCATGTATTCTTGTTTTTTGCTTTACAGTACCAAATATAATAATAAATTAAATTGAATGCCCGGTTAGGTCAACTGTACGCCCTTGACGATTGGTTAGGTTAAGTCGTGATATTTTCGTTACTTTTAACGAAGATATCATTTGGTAATTGAGGCTGGGGGCCCTGATCTTCAGGTGATCCTGACCTGGACCTGGCGATTTGTTAATTTTTAACTTATCTACTGTATATATATGTAGTGAGAAATCTCTTCAGTGAAAACAGTTATATCAGTAAGCAATGAAAAAGTCCCACTTACGTTACTGAGCATGTTAGTAGCCTCCGGAATAAAGGAGGTATCCTCAACTGTAAAAACTGATGTAAAAAATATTTAAAATTATCGCTACCTCCCCATAATTATTAGTTAAGTTACCACCTGAGCCAACTAATGGCCCAATATTGTCCCTCAAAGGGTTTCTATTACTAATATAATCGTAAAATTTCTTCGGGTTTCCTTAATATCACGAACTACTTAAATTTCAAACACATTTAAAACATTAATTAAACGCTTAACATTTCTATGTAAATCTATAAAGTCTGAAAGTGCTGAAAGGCTACATTTCTATCTGCGATTGCTTTTCCTATATGTTTCTCTTCCACCATTTACACGTGTAATTCACCTCGTTCAACTGTCTTAAGCACACAGCGCTCGTTTAAATTCATGAATATATTCTTGAAATTATCGCACATACTAAGAACACTATCTACCGTTAACAGTTTATCCCAATTTATTTTAGTAAAGCTGATGAAACTCTAAAAGTCATCGAAATTTGCTCTCCTACAATCAGGCACCATGAAGCCATTTAATTCTCTAAAAGTTTTCACATTAACCGAAAAGCGTATCACACCATGATCGCTATTGCATAAACTTTCTCCGACATCTACATTCTGAACTAAATTATCAGTTGGCGTTAAAACCAAGTCCAAAATGTTCTCACCGCGGGTAGGTTCTAATACTTTTTGAAAAAGAAACTTATCTCGTAGAAAATCTATTAAACGTACGCCCGCAGCATCGCTGTTCAAAATAATGAAATTAATATTTGGGTAGTTAAAGTCCCCGACAATAATTAATTCCTTACGCGTAACCCCCCCCCCCCCCGTGCTTCTAAAAATGTTATACAATTCACAGTCGAATTCTCCTCCTCGTGAAGGAGGCTTATATACAACTCCAAAATTAAATACTCAGTTATTAGCGCTAATTTTTTTAATAATTATATCTAACTGGTCACCAGCATTAACCGTCTTTTGAAATGGACGAAGACTTTCTTCACAATATAAGAGTATACCACTCCCATTTTAACACTTCTAACCTTGTTAAAAAGTTTATAACCTTTTATATGATATTCTCAAATAAAATCTTTATCTGCACTTTTAATCCAAGATTCAATTATTGCTATAATGTCGTAGTTTTCAACGTGAACTACTTTTAAACTACTCTTTGTTCCTCTATACGCGTTGAGTTTCTCTAAGGTCAACGAGTTACATTTCCTGAACGAGAAAGAACTATTTCAGTTTGCCTACGTTTCAAATAAATCTTATTCAGTTTGCCTGCGTTTCAAATAAATCTTACTTTTCGTTCAATCAATCTCCCGAGTCGCGAATTACCTATTTCATTCAAATGAACGCCATCTTATATATTGGCTTTCAGCCAGTCACGTACAATCGCGATGTCTCTATTTACTATTTCGTTAAGGGATGAGAGATCGCTGTCTGAGGATAATCAGGGAGGTGTCATCCGCATATTGGAAGCTTTTCCCGTTATTAGAGTTGTGAAAGTCATTTATGTAGATCGGAAATAGTAGGGGGGGGGGGCCAAAATGCTTCCTTCACACAACTCAAAACAGGGCTGAAATCTCTCTCTCTCTCTCTCTCTCTCTCTCTCTCTCTCTCTCTCTCTCTCTCTCTCTCTCTCTCTCTCTCTCTCTCTCTCTCTCTCTGATTAGGTTCCGTGTGTGCGTCCCTCGTGTGAAGCGTAGTAACTCGAGAGGCAGTAAGCTCGATCTCCGGCGGGCGGACTTTGTTAGCCTCCGGGATAGCGTAGGTGAGGTGGGGTTAGAGGTCGGCGGCGATGTTGAGGGAGTGTGGAGTGCATTCCGGGACGAGTTTATGGTGATGCAGTCTGCTGCCATACGCTCAAAACTGGTCACCACCTGCTTCAACGCAGCCTAAGTGGTTCAGTCGTGACATCGCTTCGGCTATCAGAAATAGGAAAGTAGCGTATAGGAGGGCGAAGGCCAATCGTTCCCATGAGAACACTGAAGCGTATGTCCGCCTGTGTAGCGAAGTGAAGGCAAAGGTTAGGCTAGCGAAACGTAACGAAGAACTACGGGTGGCAAGCCTCTGCAAGGGGAACCCTAAGGAGTTCTTCAGTTATGTTAATAGTAGAAAGCCCATTAGGGCGGGAGTGTTCACCAGGGAGGACACCCGCGTCATCCCCGAGCCAGGCGTCAGGCACGAAGGTGCTGGCCTGGATAGTGTTCGATGTACCGCGACAGTCGTTGCCGATAGAATAGACAAACTGACCGCGTTTAAGGCTCCTGGGCCAGACCAGTTTCTCCTCAGAGTGTTGCAGGAGGTGCGCGACCAGGTGGCTCCCCACCTGGCTACGGTCTTCAACAAATCGTTGGAGACGGGCCAGGTGCCTGGTGACTGGAGGGAAGCCAACGTGACCCCTATCTTTAAGAAAGGGGATCACGAAAGTCCAGGGAACTATCGTCCCATTAGCCTCACTTCAGTTCTAGGTAAATTATTAGAGGGGATAATAGCGGATAGGATCGTTGACCATTTGGATTCCTACAAGCTGCTTGGGGAGTCTCAACATGGGTTTAGACGGCATAGGTCGTCTCACCAACTTGCTCGAGTTTTTCCACGTCATGTTGGGTGAGTATGATAAGAGTAGGGCGATTGATATACTTTATCTCGACTTTCAGAAAGCCTTTGATAAGGTACCTCACCGCCCGTTAATGGCGAAAGTCCGCGCGCTGGGTATCGGTGGAGAAGAAGGTAGGTGGATTGAAAACTGGCTGAAGAATAGGGGGCAGAGGGTTGTAATTAAAGCGGTTAGTTCGGGTTGATCCTCGGTCACTAGTGGGGTTCCTCAGGGTTCCGTTTTGGGGCCACTGTTGTTTATCATTTACATAAATGATATCGAAGCTAGCATCGTCAGTCGGATCGCCAAATTCGCTGATGACACAAAGCTTGGGGACAATGTTGGGACGCCCGAAGCGATCGAGCAACTGCGTGCGGACCTACGTAGGATAGGAGAGTGGTCCGAAAATGGCAAATGCCGCTTAACTTGGGTAAATGCAAAGTGATGCACATTGGCTATGCCAATCCCCAGTCGGACTACTCGATGTTGGGAGTAATATCGAGGTGACTGATTTGGAAAAGGACTTGGGTGTGCTAATTAGCAGCGACCTTAAGTTTACCAAACAGTGCGTAGAGGTTGAAAAGAAAACCCAGAAGCTGTTGCGTTATATCAGGAGGCAATTTCGATTTCGGAACAAGGAGATTGTGCTCTCTCTGTACAATTCCCTGGTTCGGCCGCACCTGGAATGTGCTGTGCAGTTCTGGTCGCCCACCCTCAAGAAAGATATTGAGAGGCTGGAGCGAGTGCAGGCGAGGGCCACAAAGTTAATCCCTTCCGTTAGGCATATGGGCTACAATCAACGCTTACGCGCCCTGAACTTGTTTTCGCTGGAAACTCGGAGGCTGCGCGGTCAACTCATCGAGGTTTTCAAGTTCTTACACGGGTTCAACGATGTCGATTTTAGGAGCATGTTTAGTTTAAATGATAACCCAACTCGCAACAATGGTTGGAAGTTGGATTTGAAACGGTTTAGGACTATAGTGTGTGGGAATTACTTTACGTATAAGATCTGTGACACGTGGAACAGTTTACCTTCAGAAGTTGTGAACAGTTCCTCTGTGGATCATTTCAAGAAAAGGTTAGACCAAATCTTGCACACTATTTGAGTGTGTAGAAAATTTTCCGTGGCACTCGTTTTTATTGGTACCTCCTTGGTATGGGCCGCAAGGCCTTTTGATGTACTTCTTTTCCTTGTAACTACTTGTAACTCTCTCTCTCTCTCTCTCTCTCTCTCTCTCTCTCTCTCTCCTCTCTCCTGTGGAGGGGCTCAGGCTCCTGCGGAAGTTGCCCCCTCGTTGGTGAGGGGATCTTCAACTCCCGACAGCCCTGCCTGTTCGGGAAATGGGTCGTGCTAGGAGGTGGTCAGAATAGAGAAGACTCCCTCCGTGCAGTGCTTTTTAATGCTAGGTCGATTAGGAATAAGTTTTGTGAGCCACGGGCGCTCTTAGCATCAGAATACCAGGATATCAGGGTTGGCAAAAACCCAGCAAAAAACCAAAAACCCAGTTGGGCTTTGCTGGGTTTGTGGGTTTTTGCTGGGTTTTTGCCAACCCTGCAGGATATCGCTGCTACCACCGAGTCCTGGATTCATACTGATCGTAGGGACTACGTTGTTGAGTTCAGATTCCCAGGTATAGAATGTTTCACAAGGATCGAACCCGTGGGGAGGGGGGAGGGGTACTAATATACGTCAGGGACACGTTGAGTCCGGTTGACTGCCAGTTCCGATCGGAACGGGAGCTGCTTGGCGTCGATCTAAACGTGGGAGGGACGGACTATAGGTTAATCTTGGTGTACAGACCTTCGCATCTCCTCCTCGAGGAGGATACAGCGCTGTACACCGAACTCCTTAGCCTGCTAGGGAACAGGGTGTGTGTAGTTTTAGGAGACTTCAACTGTCGCGCCATAAACTGGGAAGACAGGACTGCTGATGCCGAAGGGAGGAGGCTAGTTGACTTTGCTGATGAGAACTTCCTGACTCAGTGGGTCAATGGGCCTACACGAGGCGAAAGCGTTCTGGACTTAGTATTCACGACTGAAGACAACCTCGTCACTGGCCTCACCGTTGACGAATCGTTGAGGGGAGGGGTGATCACGGTCTGATTAGGTTGTGTCTGCGTCCCTCGGGTGAAGCGTAGTAACTCGAGAGGCAGTACGCTCGATCTACCGCGGGCGGACTTTGTTGGCCTCCGGAATAGCGTAGGTGAGATGGGGTTAGAGGTCGGCGGCGATGTTGAAGGAGTGTGGAGTGCATTCCGGGACGAGTTTATGGTGCTGCAGTCTGCTGCCATACCCTCAAAACTGGTCACCCCTGCTTCAACGCAGCCTAAGTGGTTCGGTCGTGACATCGCTTCGGCTATCCGAAATAGGAAAACTGCGTATAGGAAGGCGAAGGCTAATTGTTCCCATAAGAACACTGAGGTGTATGTCCGCCTGTGCAGGGAAGTGAAGGCGAAGGTTAGGCGAGCCAAACGTAACGAAGAACTACGGGTGGCAAGCCTCTGCAAGGGGAACCCTAAGTTCTTCAGTTATGTTAATAGTAGAAAGCCCATTAGAAGCATGATAGGCCCGTTAAAGGACCCCAGCGGCGTGCTGGGGACCTCCGACACGGACATCGCTGTGCTTAATGAGTACTTTTGCGGAAGTGTTCACCAGGGAGGACACCCGCGTCATCCCCGAGCCAGGCGTCAGGCACGACGGTGCTGCCCTGGATATTGTTCGGTGTACCACGACAGGCGTTGTCGATAGAATAGACAAACTGAGCGCGTTTAAGGCTCCTGGGCCAGACCAGTTCCTCCCCAGAGTTTTGCGGGAAGTGCGCGACCAGGTAGCTCCCCACCTGGCTACAGTCTTCAACAAATCGTTGGAGACGGGCCAGGTGCCTGGTGACTGGAGGGAAGCCAACGTGACCCCTATCTTTAAGAAAGGAGATCACGAAAGTCCAGGGAACTATCGTCCCATTAGTCTCACTTCGGTTGTAGGTAAATTATTTACTAGAGGGGATAATAGCGGATAGGATCGTTGACTATTTGGATTCCTACAAGCTGCTTGGGGATTCCCAACATGGGTTTAGAAGGCATAGGTCGTGTCTCACCAACTTGCTAGAGTTTTTCCACGTCATGTGGAGTGGGTATGATAAGAGTAGGGCGATTGATATACTTTATCTCGACTTTGAGAAAGTCTTTGATAAGGTACCTCACCGCCAGCTAATGGCCAAAGTCCGCGCGCTGGGTATTGGTCGGGAAGTAAGTAGCTGGATTGGAAACTGGCTGAACAATAGGCGGCAGAGGGTTGTAATTAAAGGGGCTAGCTCGGGTTGGGCCTTGGTCACTAGCGGGTTTCCTCAAGGTTCCGTTTTGGGGCCACTGTTGTTTATCATTTACATAAATGATATCGAAGCTGGCATCGTCAGTAGGATCGCCAAATTTGCTGATGACACCAAGCTTGGGGCCAATGTTGGGACGCCCGAAGCGATCAAGCAACTGCGTGCGGACCTACGTAGGATAGGAGGTGGTCCGAAAAATGGCAAATGCCGTTTAACTTGAGTAAATGCAACGTCATGCACATTGGCTACGCCAATCCCAAGTCGGACTATTCCATGTTGGGGAGTAATATCGAGGCCACTGATTTGGAAAAGGACTTGGGTGTGCTAATTAGCAGCGACCTTAAGTTTACCAAACAGTGTGTAGAGGTGGAAAAGAAAGCTCAGAAGCTGTTGGTTATATCAGGAGGCAATTTCAGTTTCGGAACAAGGAGATTGTGCTCTCTCTGTACAATTCCCTGGTTCGGCCGCACTTGGAGTATGCTGTGCAGTTCTGGTCGCCCACCCTCAGAAAAGATATTGACAGGCTGGAGCGAGTGCAGGCGAAGGCCACAAAATTAATCCCTTCCATTAGGCATATGGGCTACAATCGACGCTTACGCGCCCTGGATTTGTTTTCGCTGGAACTCGGAGGCTGCGCGACTGACTCATCGAGGTTTTCAAGCTCTTACACGGGTTCGACGATGTCGATTTTAGAAGCATGTTTAGTTTAAATGATAGATCAACTCGCAACAATGGTTGGAAGTCGGATTTGAAACGGTTTAGCACTAGTGTGTGTGGGAATTACTTTACCGATAAAATCTGCGACACCTGGAACAGGCTACCTTCAGAAGTTGTGAACAGTTCCTCTGTGGATCAGTTCAAGAAAAGGTTAGACCGAATTTTGAACACTATTTGAGGGTGTAGGAATTTTTCCCTGGCACCCGTTGCCATTGGTACCTCCTTGGTATGGGCCGCAAGGCCTTTTGAGGTACTTCTCTCTCTCTCTCTCTCTCTCTCTCTCTCTCTCTCTCTCTCTCTCTCTCTCTCTCTCTCTCTCTCTCTCTCTCTCTCTCTCTCTCTCTCTCGTAATCAATGTATACGGTAAAAATCGTTTTCTCTAAACTTTCTTACAGACACCCCTTCCTCATTTTAACATAAGCGGAAGTGATTAAAATTTTGAAAATCTAAAATATACAACCTGTTCGACCTACTGGGTAAAAAGATGTCACGCATGAAAATGTACACAATGTTCGACCAAATTGGGTAGTTATGGCTAATATATATAATATATAAACAGGGTGGCGCAAAAGTCGCGCATCATAGGAATTTTCAGTGTTGATTATATTATTATTTTTCTTTTAAGTAGGGGGTGGCTGCGAAATTAACAATAGACGAGAGGGTGAGCTTGGTTTTAATGAAATACCAGGTACTACAAATCGATGAATCGGTAGAGAATATAAATTTTGTACCGATTCATCGATTTGTTGTACCTGGTATTCCATACATTAAAACCAAGCTCACCCTCTCGTCTATTGTTAATTTCGCAGCCATCCCGTACCTAAAAGAAAAAAAATAATATACTGTATTATATAGTCAACACTGAAAATCCTTATGATGCGCGACTTTTGCGCCACCATTTTATATATATATACACACACACAGACATATATATATATATATATATATATATACAGGCTGGGCCAAAAAACTATTACCCAACTTTTGACAAAATATTGTGACATCCTGTATATTGATCTTACTGCTGAGGCCGTATGTTGTACCCATACTTTTACTCTTTCAAACGCTGGCTTTGAATCTAGATTCAACTCCCCAGGAGTACAGGAGTAGAGGTACAGGCTCACAACTGGAGGGAGGTATCAGAATATGGTGCTCAATTGAAAGGCGGTCAAAGTCAGCAACTGATACTTTCAGATGACAGTCAATTTCCCCATAAATAATTAACTTTCCTAATTTTTACACGAAATAATTAATTTATTTCCTTTTTAATTTCAGACCATCATTCTGCTATAGTTGGTGAACAAGTTATAACATCATGAAATACTCTTTGGAAGATGAAGCATTGATATTGAACCTGCGTAAGGAGAAACACTAGGGAGCGAAACGAATGAAGAAAGAGTTTCCAAATAAACGATGGACGATACCTGGACTTTAATATCTCAAAGAAAATCGATATCACAGGGTCGATCAAACGAAAAAAAGGCAGTGAAAGGCCAAAAACATCACGTACTGAGGAAAATATTGACACGGTTTCATCCATGATATACAGTCAAGAAGAACGGCCCAACACCCATAAGTCCGTTAGAAAAACTTCAAAAACTCCTGGTATTTCTCGCTCTAGTGTTCGTCGTATAGTAAAAGATGATCTGGGTCTTAAATGTTTTAAAATAAGAGTCGAAGTTCATAAGCTCTTTGCATCAAATAAGCAAGCAAGAGTTGAAAAATGTCGTGCTCTGTTAAATCGATTCCCAGACAGAGAAATGTCGAAAATATGGTTCAGCGACGAGAAGACCTTTACGGTTGCTTCAACAATAAACACACAAAATGACCGAGTTTATGGAAGACAGTACAAAAAATCAATCAGTCTAGATCGACTTTACAGGGAACGTCCGCATTTTTCTCAAAAGTCATGGTTTCCACCTTTATTTAAAGTTAGGGAAGTCAGAGATTGTTTTTTGTTGATCAAAATGCCAAAAACACTGCTGCTTATTACCAAGGAAAAATCCTTGATGCGGTAGATCAATGGCGAGCAAGGTTGCAAGCGTGCATTATTGATAATGGAAGAAGGCACATTCCGCATAATCTTTGACTCAATTAGGTAACTGTATAGAAACAAAGTTTTTTTACCCGTGTCTGTATAACAGCGACTTACAAAATAATGGTTACAGTTAGCAAAAATCCAACTTCACCACGAGATAGACCATGAAATTCTATACAGGACACATATATTGATTGTACAAATAACACTTGATAAAGGTAAAATTACATTGTTCAAAATCAGGGTAATAGTTTTCTTTGGCCCACCCGGTATATATATACAGTATATATATATATACACAGATATATATATATATATATATATATATATATATATATATATATATATATATATATATATATATTCATTTTTTATGCACAGAAAGTGACCTAGTGCTGATGTGATAAAGTATTCGCCAAGAAATATGTAACATGATGGATGCTATAGAAATATTTATAAATAAATATTTGATCAAGTATTTTTACTGTAAAATCTGACCTACAGCGATGGCTTAAGCCTTAAAACGTTGACACACACACACACACACACACACACACACATATATATATATATATATATATATATATATATATATATATATATTCTTTTGTCGCTCTGGGAATTCTTAAATCGAAATTAAATTTTAGAATTTATTTATAATTTACTGGTCATTTATAATTTATAATTTATAATAATAAATTATAAATTACTTTATCATTTATTATACAATTTGTTTCATAATTAATGTTGAAAATAACTTTTATTTAAAAAAATCATTTAAACTTGTTTTCCAGCGGTTACAACTACAGTTAATTATAGTCATAACTACTGCCTATCAGCAAAGCACATACGGGGACATGGTCGAATCAGTGGGTTCAACACCATGCATGGGGGTAGTGATGGTGGAAAGGATCCCAGCTTCCCGCTAAGAAATAAGCGATTTGTTGAAGGGGCTTGTTTGCCGATGCGAAAAAACGAATAGCCTTAGGAATTGGCACGAGCAGTAAATGTGGGTTGGTTCCTTTATTCTTTGTATATAGCAGTGGTTTCCAACCTTTTCTGGCTCGAAGCACCCCCAGTGCCATATATTTTTTCGCGGCATCCCAGAGGATTTTAGTCTCCCACTAATCAACATCCAGTCCCCGCCCCCTAAGATCACGTGACTTCAATATTTTGCTAGATTTTAATTTCTCTCCTCTCCAACAACTTTTCAATATTCATTACTTATTTCTGAACGTTTCGTAGAATTTCGCGGCACTCCTACGTGGCACATTTGGCACCCCGATGCATGCAGACAAATACAGCAGTACCATTACAGTATATGTAAAGGTAGCATCCATAGACCATATCCCCCCTTATGGAGTTCGGGGTGGAGGACCCCAGCCTGGGCAACCTTAGCCCGAATCAATTAAAGGGGACTGGCCGGCACGCCCGTTTATCATGACGTAACATACAGAAAAGACAACCGCCCAGCTCTAGGTAACACTAGGGTTCGAACCCACGACTCAGTAGTCTCAGCATCGCCGAGGGGTTCCCAAACGGATCGAGCGACGAGACGTTGAAATATCAAATTAAATATAGTTTTCTTTCTTTTACATCCAAAAAACCAAAACGTAAGTTTTCGTCTGAATTAGAGATATTGTACTAAAATGAACAATAGCCCGCACGTAAGTCTAATAATACCCTCTTACATCCGCTCTGAATTCATTCAGTTCATCTCTACAATTCAACTCTTTATACGTATTATCTATTTCTTTACTATATTCATTTTCTTCCTGGTATTTGCTTACCAATCCCTTCGCGATTCATTTGAAGAATATTTTATCTCATAGAGAAAATAAGGATGTGTTATTTTAGTTGCACGAATGGAAGGCGGCGGAGAAAAATGTTATCCATCTTATAAAGAATGGAATTCTCTATTTGTTTAGCATATCTCGTTCAAGGAATTAAATACTGTGGAATCGTATGTGAAGAAGATGATAACCATTACAATGCCTTTCATATACGAAAAAATAACATATATATATATATATATATATATATATATATATATATATATATAGTGTGTGTGGGTGTGTTTTTATATAAATGCTTTTATATTCTGAGATATCAAAAATGTTACCTCACAAAAAAATATTCCACCACATCTCGGGATTATTACACACACACACACACACACACACACACACACACAGGGCGGACGGACTGAGCGGTCGGGCAATCGCGCATGGATCGAGAGCCCGGGCCATTGGGGGGCCCGGCGGCCCAGGCCCGCAGTCATCAGAAAACAGTGAGTGTGTTCTCAATTGGGTCTAATCGAACTGTAATATGAAAAAAATCGGATTTCAAGGGGCCCAGGTTGCTGTCAGTCCGCCCCTACACACACACACACACACACACACACACACACACACACACACACCAGGGCAAGAGTTACTCAACCTTTTATATACTCGTAGATAACTAAAATGGGTATTAACCCATTAGTGCTCATTGGTAGAATTTCCTATCGACAAAATTGTCATTATTGCATCACTTTTTCTTGTATTCACGTGATCTTCGGTACGAGTCATTGATATGACGCGACCTTTTAGAATAAGTCATATCACGTGAATAGGAGAAAAAGTGATGCAATAATGACAAACAATTTTGTTGGTAGGAAAATCTACCAATGGGCACTAATGGGTATTAAACGGATAAGCGCCGAAGACTTAATATTTTAAGCGTATTGGGTACTGATATGGCATATCGCGCAAAAAACGGAACTTACTCGAATATTTTGGGGGTAACCCTTTGGCACTTCCTCGAGGGTTGTATGTCGTACGGAAATTGATGGAGGGGACTTCCCAACCCGATTCTCCGCCGCAACGCTGAAGATGTAGGACGTGGCGGGAAAAAGACTTTCAACTCTGACTTTCTTTTGGTTACCCTCCACCGTCACTTCTCGAGGTGAACCTGTAAATCAGTTTAAAAACAAAAGCAATTCTTAAAATTTTAATTACTGTAAATGTCTCGTTCTGTAATAACACCCTCAAAACATTTTTATGTACAGTTGCAGAAAAAAAGATCGTCTGGAAACATAAAAAAAAATACTAATTAGTAATTTTTTGTTTCTCTCTCGGTATTTTATTACTTTTAGTGACGGCACGAAAGTGTCAAAAATGAAGCCCGATCATTACTGGTTATGTTGTGTTTCTTGGAGAACTTTTTTCCCCCAGGCTGTACCATCTATGATCAAAATTAGGATCCACTGGACCGACAGTTGGGTGTGCCCAAGTGTCTCTTAACTCCAGTAAAAAAAAAATGGACGACAAAGAAGAAAAAATTAAAGTTTTTAATGACTTTCATGGATGAGGCCTTTGCATTACTTCCTTGTAAATTGAAATTTTTCTTCAAAGAGAATGTGAAGGTCATTATTCTGACTAAAAAGAAGAAAAATCTCTTTAAACGTCGAAATGAAGTGTTCTTGTCCCGAGAGAAGCTTGAAATATGACATCTTAAGATGGCTCCCACACGCCTTATAGTATGTATATGCAGTGGTGGGCACCGTTAACCAAAAACTTAACTTCGATAACGATAATCCGTTAACCCCAATTTTTAACTCCGATAACGATAATCCGATAATTTTACTACAAAGTTAACGGAAGTTAACGATAATCCGTTAACGATAACTATTTCTTTACTAACATTTAAAAAAATCAAGGAAAAAAGCTTTAAAACCCATAGAAAATGTTTATTTATGCAAAATCCAACAATAAATAGGTATTTAACTATTTTTATCAAGTTTTGCACCTTTTTTGCTTAATAACTTTTTTTTTATTTTTAATAAAAAATGTACTGATTACATGTTTTGAAACCCTTGTAACCACTAACCATTAACTAAATTTTAATTTACCAGAGAATTATTATGGCGGGAACTGAAAGGTAAAATTAAATTTTAGGCACATTTATTAAAGACTATGACACAATGTGCTGGTTGCCCTTCAGAAAGACCAACTTCTCAAAGTTAGGCCCAACTGCCAGTCTTGACCTCTTGGGCCTCAGGATGTCCTTGCCGAGAGAGAAGAGCCGTTCCACTGCGGCAGAGGACGGAATTGGCAGACTGAAGTTAGGGCGGTTTGAATTCATTCGCGGAGCGGTGATCTTCCGTGAATGACTCCTCGCAGTTAACGTGTTAACGGACTTTAACAGACTAAATATCGAGTTATCGGAAGTTAACTGGTCCGATAACGATAAATGGAAATTAACTTCCGTTAATAGTTCGTTAAAAAAAGTTAACTTCGTTAATTAACTGTTATCGGATTAACGCTTTAGTGCCCAACACTGTGTATATGTATATATAATGAAAATAACCACGAAGGAAAAAGAAAACGCGGAATGGTGCTCAAGCGCTTTCGTCTAATGACATCCTCAGGAACAATGACCACTCAGTGTTTCTGAGGATGTCATTAGACGAAAGCGCTTGAGCACCATTCCGTGTTTTCTTTTTCCTTCGTGATAACGTTATTTTCATCATAAATATTATTCATGCATTACTTTCGTGAAATAATTTTTACACACACACACACACCTTTCCTATTTGAAACGTGCTTCTCGAAAGAAACGATGTAAGCTGTGATTGGTGCATTTGAATCAGAGGGCGGGGTCCACGAAAGACTTAAATGGCGGGAACCTTCTTCAATAACGGTCAGACCCGAAGGAGAATCAGGAACATCTGCAGAAATATACGCAGTGTCAGAAGTATTTACACCACTAATGGTATTTTGACACTGTAGAATCAAGAGAAAATGTGTGTGACATCTTTGAATGAATAATTTTCTTCGTACCTTGGACAATAAGATTAAAATCGGATGACAGACTGCCGTGAGGGTTTGAAGCCTCGCAGACGAAGGTTCCGGAGTCTGGTACCTGCGCCCTCCTGACGAGGAGCTCGGAAGTCGTCCCTTCGTCGGACTCCCTCTCAGTCACCTCGTACCTGACGGAGGACGACGAAATTAGGTTGATTTTAGGATAAACTGACGAAAGCTTTTCACGCACAAATGTGACTGGGCTTACCTGGGGTAAGGTGGGAGTGGGGCGGCATCCCTCGTCCAGATGAGGTTGAGGGGGGGATCGCCTTTGGCTTGACAGGTGAGTTTCGCTAATGAATCAACTTCTACCTGGATTCGTTGAGTACGAATGGCAAACCACGGAGGTTCTTGAACGGAGAGAGCGATTTATTAAAATTCTCTCTCTCTGACACACACACACACACACACACACACACACACACACACACACACACACACACACAATCTCCTTACCATTGACCTGGAGTGTGATTACTTTGGAGAGTCCTCCTCCAACACCGTTGTTCGCTTCACAAAGGTATCTTCCCTCGTGGCGTCTCTCCGCCCGCGAGATACTCAGTGTCCCATTTTCCCACGCCCGCAGACCCATTGAAAGGTCCGTTCCAATCGCGACAAATTCCCTGGAAACTTAAAATATATTCCATTATTGAAGTTTTATATATATATAAATATATATATATATATATATATATATATATATATATATATATATATATATATATATATATATATATAACTGGTCAAAATTCTGACGACCATGAAAATGTTACTGTAATGTTACTGTTTTTATATAGAAATAATGTTACGAATTAAATTCGTGAAATAAAATGAATTTTAAATAATTGGTTATGGCAACGAAATATATGGTTAACTAATTAATTATTTGGTTAATTTTGTTAATTTAACCAATCGATACGTGTATATTAGCTACGTTTATTTTTTTGGGGGATAGCCAAGTGGTTCAAATGCAAGGTTGCAAATCTGAAGGTCCTAGGTTCGATTCGGCTCGGACTTCAGATTTGAGCGATTAAGCTGCCTCACTGGGTATCCCTTGTTGAGGTAGTGGTTTGGATGCCACGTTAAACTGCCTGTAGGTCGAATTAAAAATGTATTAAACATTAATTAAAAATGTATTCAAATATAATTATATTAAAATGTATCAAATTATTAAAAACTTAATGAAGTCTTGGAATACAATTAAATACACAATTCAACGTATGACTAACTAAAAATGTATTCACATACATACTTGCCAACATTTTCAAAAGCAAAAGCAGTAGGATTTGTAATCATTGCTAGGGTGTCCGGGAGAATGCTCCCACCCCTGGGATTTTTTTTTTAAATCTAGCCTTAAATGGTGCACTCGAACAATCTGAGCATAAAAGGTTTGATTATTTGCATAAAATGGTAGAATAACCTTCAAATCGGTAGGGTTGGCAAGTATGCAAATATGTATATATATATATATATTAAAATGTATCTAAATGCACCAAAAATGTATTAAATTTTGTACGTACTTAACTCAGGGAATAGAAATAAATACACAACTGAAGGTATAACTAATTAAAAATGTATTAAAATACATAGTAAGTGTATTAAAATGTATATTAAATTTGGGAGGAAGTCTGGGAATAGAATTAAATACGCACACGATACAATTAATTAAAAATGTATTAAATACATATAAAATGTACTAAAAATTTATTAAATTTTGTATTCGAATCTGCAAATAGAATTAAATACACAAATAAACACATCAAAATTTCTCAATAAAGATGTATCAAATATTTTACGTTGATTTCAATCATGGAAGAATTCGCTGTCAAAATGTTAGTTCGAAAGACCTTTGAAAAGAATATCTATCTTTCAAGATATGATTTCGAAAGCATTTCACTAATCCTTTATGCAAATTTCTCTCGACCAAACTTTCCTAAATAAAAATATACAGGGTGTCCCATAAATCCGGTCTCATAGGAAAATCTATTTTAAGTTAAATTTACAAAAGTAATACATTATAACTAAAACAAGTGTTCAAATTGATGTCTTGTTTTGGGACCTTTTTTTTGTTTAAGTTGCACTGGTGAGGAAAAGGCCTCCGGAGGCCATGAACATTTACTTTAGTTCTAATGTTTTAGTTTTGTAAATTTAACTTAAAATAAATTTTCGTACGAGACCGTACTTATGCGACACCCCGTACAAACGACGAATACGGATGACGACTATGAGGAATACGATAACGTCAGCAGAAAACTTCGTATAAATGTCGCCATCAGGATTCGAACCCGAGACTTGAGTGTAATACCAGGGGAATTTGAATTAAATGCTGCCGTTACCTCGAGTGCAGGAAGGTTAACATCGTAAAACGCCTCTGGAGGCGAAAGCGTTAAGTGTTTCCGAGGTCGTTTAAAAATACGACGGGTTGTGCTAACTTTTATCCCTGTGATAGTATGATAGTAGCGTGTGCGACTCTTCAGGAGGTCCCGGGTTCGAACCTGGCGACATTTTCTTTCGTACAAAACAAAGCACGCGCGTGCGTATGGGTTATTCCATAAATTCGAGAAAAATTCGAAAGAAGATTTCACAAACCAACATCTACAGACAAAGCAGTTCGCGAGCTGGTCAATAAATTTAAAAGAATTGGATTTGTTTACGATGAAGCAAGATCTGGACGTCCAGGTACCTCTCAAGAAAATGTCGAATTGGTAAGAGATGCCTTTCAAACAAATCCTAGAATGTCAACTCACACGGCATCACGTAGACTGAGGATACCAAAAACGACTGTTCTAAGGATTTTAAAATCAACATTAAAAAAGAAAAAGTTACCATAGTCAAGTGCTACACGA